>JAVCKZ010071245.1:0-13789 GCA_034780755.1 Lepetodrilus elevatus
CCCTTCATCCATCAGACCACACTCGTGTTTTTTAATGCTCGCATTCCCCCCCCCCCCCCCCGACAGACAATTATGAAGTGTTCATGAGAAACACTTAGCTGGATTGTGTTTACTGAAACCCACAATCAGCTGATCCCATCTTCTCCCTCCCTACTAATTTGCGAACAATAAAGTGGAGACGAACTGCCAGAAAGTGACGTAGAAGCCATATATCCGAAGTGTCATCCCCGTAATGATAGTACATGAAGATTATGTATTATATATGTATATGTATTTATGTGTGGGTACCGGGTAATGTGTTTCTTGTACTTGAGAATATCAAGAAAAGGTTTCGTTCTTTTAAAAATCTAGTTTTCTTTCTTTCTTTATGTGTATGTATACTATATATGCATATGTGACCCTCCGCCGTGGAATGGGTGATCACTCGGTACCAGTTGAATATTTATGTTAATGATGTCACAGGACCTGCCGATCCTGGGAGTATAACCCGAGTTACTGGATTGCGAGTCCAACGCGCTACCGAATGAGCCAAAGGGGTAAACCCTCTGGCCGAGACCAGTAGGACCATCTTATATGTCACTCTGCTACAATGAAAATCACGTGAAACCCTGAATCTAACAAACCTAAATTTATAGAAATCGAATGAGTTTAACAAAGGTTATCAACCTCAACAGATAGTCTATCATGAGACTTTTGTAAAACTAAAAAATGAGAAAACCCCACTTGAACAATGAGAACCTATTTCTACAATAGAAATAAATCATTGACAGTTTGCACACTTGTTTATCCCTACTTGACAAAATATGTACAAACGTTCAAATAATTAAATTGGAAACTGATGTAGACAAAATAGAAACATGGTATACCGTATGGTTCGGATACATTACAATCGAAGCAAATAGTCATATCCTGAATATCTATGTAATGTTTCAAACCACACGCACACAAATATGGACGTGTTACACGTAACTGTTAGTAACATACCAAATTAAGCAACAAATCACTTGCTCACAAGTGGGGAATAACACACGAGTTCAGGAAATGGTCAATTCATTGCCAGTGCCCTTATCCAAAGGGTTCCCTTCCACACAGTTCCCTTTGTCAGTGTTATTGCACTAAATATAAAATACTTCACAAGATCCTCTTTGTCAGAGTTTGATTTACATGTAATTAATTTAGGCAAGACACGTCTTTATATAAGTGAAATAATATTGAAAGATAAACTCTAAACACCAAATTTAAAAAGAAAATGCCATAAGCATACAAAGGTCCTATTTGTCACAGTTAGTGTTATAGTATTGCCATGATGGCACACGAAGTCAGTGTTATTTCCCTAAAGCATCCAAAGGTCCTATTTGTCACAGTTTTATTGCCATGAGGGCACACGAAGTCAGCGTTGTTTCCCTAAAGCCGCAAAAGGTCCTATTTGTCACAGGGGTATTTCCCTAAGGCCCCACTTTTTGTCAGTTATTGCACGAGGGCACACGAGATCCTCATTAGACTGCGAGTAGTATTGCCCTAAGTGCACACAGTATCCTGAATATCCTCGACAGATTGACGAATGTTTTGTCGCAGATATCGACTCCGTTCTTCGTGAATCCCTGGAGGTGGAAGCGATACTGGCCTGTCTGTAAGAAGAGTCGGACCAGCACCTGGAAGTCTCAATCAGTAGGATTCTTCAAGACCATGCAGTGTCTTCTTGAAGTCCCAATCAGTAGGATTCTTAAAGACCATGCAGTGTGTTCTTGAAGAAGACAAATCAAGGGGAGGCAGAAGAGAACCGGAAGTGATGGAGTGACTTGATTACCTTCAGTTGCCGAAACCAGGGTTTCAGGTATTCCTGCCAGTTGTAGACCGGAACACTGAGTGAGTGAGTGAATCTGGAGTTTAGCGTCGCTGCGGGAATCCTTCAACCATTTGCTACGACCCGGAACACCGACAACTGATGTTCTTGTTGGTTCTCCTGGCTGCAACATCGACAATGTCAGCCAGACAATGAACTTCTGTCCGCTTAAACAGGCCAAGGCACCAGTCTGGTGGAAACTTGGTGTGACCAGCTGGTATGAAGTTGACGGTGATGGAAGTGTGTCCACCAGTCATGGTGCTCCAAGCCACATACCGCAACATAAACGTATTATTGTTCTGTCCACTGCAGTTGTCGCAGTGGAAGTCGGCATCTGTCTCTCTTAAGGCATAGTTGAGGACATGATGGAGTAAACTGATGACCATGGTTGATCCTTTACTCCTACACATACTCTCATCGATCAAATAGTTCATTTGTTGAGAGAAAGCCTCACAACAAATGCCAAACACGCCACACTTCCATGGGACAAGGAAGTAGACAGGGCCTGGTAGTATTGAATTGCTCGGAAAATACACCTGTGCTGTGCAAAGTCAAATGTATAGTGCATGTGGGTTTCTAGCGAGTTGGCATAATGATGGGATAACGTGTGATCAGAGTGAAAACTCCTTAGTTCTAAATAAAGGAATAGACAACACATCAACCCGCGGCCTGTGGTTGGTTTTCCTGACGCCCACGACAGGGCTGCGACAATAGAGCCTCCAGTGAGGTCGTCGTTTCATCTCAACCGTCAATTTCAGTTGCTGAAGCAACTGATAGGCCAGCTGAGGGTGATTTAGACAGAAGGAGATGAAACTGACGAAGAGGAACTGACAGATCCAGATCATTATGTTGACCAGGACGACCATCCATCTTCAGGAGACGATACAGAGACATTGCCGAAGGAAGTCGCCCCTGCAGTTCAGGAACCACCCGCTGATCAAGACGCAGAAGAGGTTGACGATGGCACATCGTTAGACAGTTCTCCAGCCTCCGCCCCCAGACGGTCTACCCGACATAGGACGAGACCAGAGTGGATGAGGTGTGGAGAGTATGTCATGTCTGCAAGGCACGGAGAGGACTGGATGAGAGCAGATTACATATGCTCCTTCGTATGCAGTACTGGACTGATGACGAGAACAGATGTGCAGGACACTCAGCTATCACCGATATATTGTTGGGAGGGAAATATGACAATATGTAGTAGGATGTTGTTTTATCCATTGTTGCTTGTTTATTTAATCAATAATAAAGTTGTGTTTTAGTCTTTCAGTAGACGCTTGTATATAATATATATATGTACGTTTACAATTAGTCGTACATTACTAGTATATAATATTTGCGCGACTAATAATTGTAAACGGAAGTGATGGAGTGACTTGATTACCTTCAGTTGCTGAAACCAGGGTTTCAGGTATTCCTGCCAGTTGTAGACCGGAACACTGAGTGAGTGAGTGAATCTGGAGTTTTACGTCGCTGCGGGAATGATGGAAGTGTGTCGACCAGTCGTGGTCCTCCAAGCTATGCACCACAACGTAAACTTGTTCTTGTTCTGTCCACTGCAGTTGTCGCAGTGGAAGTCGGCATCTGTCTCACTTAAGGCATAGTTGAGGACATGATGGAGTAAACTGATGACCATGGTTGATCCTTTACTCCTACACATATACCCTCATCGATCAAATAGTCTATTTGTTGAACAAATGCCAAACACGCCACACTTCCGTGGGACAAGGAAGTAGACAGGGCCTGGTAGCATTGGATTGTTCGAAAAATACACCTGTGCGTTCAAATATACAAGCGCTTACAAGCTGCTTACCAAACTAGCCACTGTCTCACGAGTTTAGACAGTTTAGATAAGCTGCTTACTGAGCCCGTGTGTCTTTGAACGCACCCCTGCTGTGCAAAGTCAATTTGAATAGTTCATGTGGGTTTCTACTATAAGTTCTAGTAAGTTGTCATCATGGTGGGATAAAGTGGTTAAACCAGCAGCAGCAGCAGATTCCTTGGAGACTCACCATTGTGTTGTAGAACTCTCTCTCGGCTCTCTATATCATCAAAGCCACAGAATAATTAGTACTAACAATAATTAAGGATACATAATATAATTGAGAGGTTAGGTTGAAAACTTAAATATCCTACACTCGCGCACGGCTTCAGATATCATGGGTACCCGACAGTATTTTGTAAATTTTGGAGCGCAACGTAAGTTGTAGTAACCTAGCATCTTGTCAAAAACGAAACACTGGCCGGGTGGTCTGAATTGAACTGAACTATACGCCCTTTGGTTTTTATTATTGGAATGCACAACCTTTACGGGAGTCATTATATACTGTTATTCTGTTAAAGTATTACACTTTGAACGTCTCATTTATAATCTTATACAGACGGTCTTCTCAGCAAACTAAATGCTCTTCTTGGAATTTCTTAAATTTCCGGTGTCATTTGATTTCCAGTAATTGAAAACCCTCCTTGAATGACTTCCAGATTATGGGGGTAGATATATCTTGCTCCGTGGGCGAGTTATATACGATGTACTAGTATACTATAGTATATAGTCCCCGATCCTGTGAGCAACTAAGCACACCAACGTTTCTCCCACATCTTCTACTAACAAAGACACACCACAAGCATCGTAGCATGTCTAAATGCTGCTGTTTCGCATCTCATGACATCGTAGATTCAATTAGACGAGGTAGGTAGCGGAGCGGTCTTAAGTAGCGGTTAGGCGACAGTTTGAGTGATCGCCGGGCGGCGGTTAAAAGTCAACGATACGGGAACGCGGTTGTTCCAGGTGAAATGCGATATACAAGCGGTCGTTTGGAAATCTGGGAGGAGCGGAAATCTGGGTGGATTAGGATAGGAGTGTGTGGAAGGGGTGCAGGGTGCAGGTTTGATAACCGGGTGGGCTCATAGTGTTTGGACGATTAGCTTCAGTGCCATTGTCGTCGTGTTTTTATTGGAGCTATTTTCTCTATGATGACTGCTTTATAGAATATACGTCCGCAGGATTGGCGAGGGGGTATAGTCTTATAGGCATTTAGTCACGTTCTTTGGAGAGGTGAGCGAGTGAGTGTTCGGGATTGACGCGCATTTTTTTTTATAACATTTCAGCGGTTTGGTTATGGTCGGGGTTGAACCTGTGACAACTATATGTTACTACACAATACACGAGGCACGACTGTTACTGATAACGAAAGACGATTGCATGCACTTCCTATACATATATATCGATTTTAAAATGTTTTATCACCAAAAGGAGTATGTACAGTTTAAATAATTAAAATGTCATGAACTGATCTTGTACTATTGCCTGTCTTGTCACTATTTCAAAAAATGTAAAAAAAAATTACAAAATCGAAATATTGCCATGAAAGGTCTTTGACAAGGACTAGTCAAATCCATACTACTTTAATTTTAGAATCAGTGTTATTTCATTGATAGATAAAATGAACCTGACCATTTCTGATTTCCCTAGAAATGTTCACCCACATTGGGACCGAACCGATTTAGCATTATCTAATTACCGTAGTGATGTATACTTCTAATATTAAATTAACCATTGCAATGCTACATGGAAACATTTTCGCTCCGAATTAAAGACGTGACTGAACGGGGTTAATGATGATCATATAACGAGATTAAAGAATATATTTTCTGAAATATCTAAATCGCAATCTAATCTAGAATCAGATCCCAAACCCACACTCAGACATTTGGACATCGCTACTATAACAAAATAATGTCAACATGTTTTCGAGCGAAACGATATGCATAATTAATTAGATTGTATCTAAACATAATCGGAGGCAAGGCATCTCTTAATTAGACTTGTGTTCATGATGCAATCATTTGTCATCATAAGATACTAGAGTGACCTACTGGGCTATCTCATTCTTAGCCATACAACAACACGAACATAGATGACATTCTAACAATGTGAGAAACATGCCATGATTTCATCACAGAACTCTGCCAGGAATGGTCTAGCTTCCGGTGCCACAAGCTGTGTGTTCAGCACGGCGAGACATTGATACTCTGCTGCGCTGCGCAGCACGCCACGCTCTGGATCAACAGACGCAACTCGGTCCAAGTGGCTGATAGCGTAGCGTCGACTGTTCTGAGATGACAATTGGATCCACTTTGGTAACGTCTTCATAATCGTCACGTGCATCTTTGAAGGTGATAGAAACATTTGTTCTTGATGTTGTATTTATATAACAGTAGACCTATATAGGTTTCTTTTCCGTGCACCGATATCAAATCAGCAGGTTACGGTCTCGGAATGCTTTGTATATCTATATTTAGCAAATGTTTTTGTTTTTTATCGAAATATAGCAATGCTCAGAGTTACGGAAATAGCACATTCTTTAATTCTCTTCATACTAGTTAGCGGCAGCGCCAGATTCTCCAAAGAGCAATCCCTGTCCTGACTATTGTTAAGCTTGGAGATGGTTAGTATATTAACATATTTGAGGGTTAATATTAAAGTTAAGAGAAAGATTGAATGGCAAAATTATGTTGTCTTTCAGATAAGTACATTTGACCATGAACATTTCAATAAACTGTGTCTAAATTATTATATGTGTTTTATCATATTAGGCCTACTAAAAATGAAAATAATATCGATGTTCTATTATTATGACTAATTTCAGTAATACTAGGCCTATATATACTAACTTGGACTACTAATACTATAGTATATACTATATATAATGGTTTACATTTTAGAAGTAATGGGCATAGTATCTATGAAGGAATTGCAAGCAAACGTTGCCATTACGTATTATATTTTAGTCATACCACTTTGTTATGTCCCTTTTCATTGGTATAATGAAGCAAATAAAAATACGACTATATTCAGGTTGTATATCGGTGGGTTGCAGTGGAATGTTGTCTACCATACAGCGGTGGAAATGTTTTTGGATGTACAGACATGATTGTATGTGTGTCAAGTGAATGTACTTTGCAGTTGTAGCTAAGAACTACTCCAAAACATAGATTATAAGGTCATTATGATCTATGTCCAAAATGACCTTACATATCAAAAATGACAAAAAACACCATCAATCAATATATTTTATTAATAATTTTTATTTTAGTAAAATAATTATGCATTACATTTTGGTTTTCAGTATTGGTTACCTTTTGCCATCCTTGCGTGCACATGCCATACTTAAATCGATAGAAAAATTAATGATTTTAAAATGATAGTTGACTTTAAAAATATTTCGTTGCGGGTAATCAAAGGGAAATAACTCTATTGAACGCCCTCTGGTGGTTTGATAATGCACTAAATAAAATAAACACTGCGATGACAGTCTGAAACTGTCAACGTTTTATAATGGACAAAGAGAATCACAGCCTCAGATCTGGCTATCTATTAGCCCAGGTAAGTGCAGACATTCAAGAACAACTGACATGAAGCATGCATCTTTTTCTAGAAGGGAGTAAACTAATTCGATGATTTTCGGAGTTTTCCCAAAACACGCTGTCAACTTCCGGTTATCAGTGACAGCTGTGAAATGTAATTTACACCAGCTGATTCTAATTTACTATTGACACGTTATTTGTGTATTGTTCGTTACATACACTCAGAGATATAGTTTACACAATCATTTACTCATTAACTAGAACGCTTACGATGCAAGGTCACAGGTGTCCGGTTTTCGTGTCGACATTCTGTTAAAAAAAAAAGAAGAAAGAAAGGAGGCGGGTCTGTCATTGATATTGTCAGTTGAAAGGGAGCGAGGTTTTAGTTTTGTTGGCTTTCTATATTTTGTTTTGGGGTGATCTTTATGTAAGTGATAGTTAAAATGGCTGACAGTAGGCTACACTGTCCTATATTTTTCTTTGTCTCTGGAATTAATGTTTAATGGATGAGCTAAGCAAAGACACTTCCATTACTTATTCGTGGTCTAGTAATGTCTAGGCATTAGCAGAGTTAATCATATTTGACCAATGTTGGCCATATTAAAACTAAATCTAATATCTATCAATAATCAAATATCAAAGTTGTAACACAGGCAGCAAACAAGCCTGTTGGATTGGAAAGATTTTTACAATTTGACAGCTTCAAATTTTCATATGAAACTACAGTTTTAAATATAAAATATCAAATAAATTCTTCTTTTGTACTAGTATATTATAATAGTGTTAATAATTTTAGTACATTTGTAACATTACACATCCCTAATTAAAATGATCAAATTATTGCTTCTTGGGTATGATGATGATAATAATAATAATAACAATAACAACGATAATAATATCCCCCCCCAGATTCCCACCAACAAGTGGAAGGTTCGCTGGTTCACCCTAAGTGAGGATCAGCTGACATGTCATCGACAGCGACGTCATTCCCTCGTCATCAGTTCCATGCCGCTGTCTGGCTGTTCCATCGTTTGTCCGTGCAACGACCTCCCTGAAGTCAGTCCACAGGTACAGCACATTACATATCTGCGTGACGAGATGCTCATACTGGTGTCGCCTTGACCAAGTTGGTAGAATGTTGGACTCACAATCCAGCAACTCTGGTTCGAATCCAGAATCTGCATGATCCTGTTACATATTTTTTTCTAATAATTTCAATCATCATAAAAATCTCTATTTACATTTCAGTGCCTTATATCAAATAACTAGATATGTTTCAATGCCTTAATAAAATCTATATACATGTATGTTTCAGTGTTCTTATACAGATCTCTGTTTATGTTTCACTGCCTTATAAGCAATCTGTGTTTATGAGCAAATTAAAATTACTAGATATGTTTCAGTGTCTTATTAAGTGCCTTTTAGAGATGTGTAAATATTTCACTGCCTTATTAAAATAAAATATCTCTGAGTTTCAGTGTTTTAGACATATTACACAATATGTTTCAGTGCTTTTTTAAAGGTCTCTGTATGTTTCAGTGCTTTGTGAAGATTTCTACATATGTATGTTTCAGTCTCATAAATATTTCTATGTATGCTTCAGTGCCTTTTAAAGATTTCCGTGCCGAACGGAGACGAGCTGTTTTTCCAGGCAGCTGGCGCTGAAGACAGAGATGGATGGGCGCACGCTATTGGCGCCGTCATCCGCTCACAGAGTTCCGCTAAACAGGTCAGCTTCTAGGTCTACTTAGTACAATTTACCGTAGTTTAATTTTAAATTGTGCTTTAAAGCCGCTTTCAGGATTCTTTCACTTATATCACGGTTTGTCAGTTGATGGCAGGAGGAAACCAGCTGAATGGTGCAGTAAACCTGCGGGAACCAGCTGGTACTGACAGACCAAGGAAATTAATTTCATATTCTATGGGAAATTTACCAGTTTTCATGGCAACTAACAATATCAAGACAAATTTAAAAAAACATAATTTTTTATTATTTTTTATAATTTAATTTAAAAAAAATAATAAATACATTTAAATTTATAAAACATGAATTATCATTCTTATGACATGAACTTATAAAATGTGTTTCTCTATTTCAGGTTTCCTACAACAAGATGACATTCCAGACCTTCAGGGCATATGCTAATGTTAGGTATGACAAGCTCGATACTATCTGTACATGTGTTTAGTTTCTCGAAATACATGTAATCTGCAAATCATTTCATATATCAGGGTTCCATTTAGGTTTCAATTTTTGAGAGTCCCGGGACGCATGTTTTAAAGTGCGTCCAAACTTGAATTTCTTGCGTTTGGGACGCAGGATTGCGCGTTCGGAGAAACCCTGATATATGCATGCTATGATTCATATTTTGATTGAAGATCATGTACAAATATTTTCTTGTTGTATTATATAGATTTCTATTTCAGTGAGATAATTGGTGCTATTCAAGACCCGGATGCAGGTGTTGAAACCAGTGCTCATCTTCGAGGTGGAGAGGTGTACAAGAACTGTTTTACAGGTGAACACCCCACTTCCTGTTTGTAAATTACATTGATATGATTTCGTATGATTTATGAGTTGTATATATTTCAGTACAATATATGTCCGGCATAAATATACACCCATTTCGTGAAATGCAGGCGGGGTGTCATTTATTTTATTTAAAAAAAAACCAAACTTTTGTTGTTGTCCTGTCAGATCATGTTTGTTATTTACTATGTGTCACCAGGAAGTGATGTCATAGACTGGTTGATGCGGTGGTCGATCGTGCGGAACCGCGAGAACGGCTCTGGGATGGCGCAGACGCTGCTGAAACTAGGTCACCTCCAGGAAGTGGACATCCACGACGGAAGCAGCGGAGTCAGCTCCAGATTCAACGACGGAGAGAAACTCTACAGATTTGTGAGTCGTCATTTCCAGGGTACCATTTATGAAGCTGTCATCCCCACTGGGGGAGGGGGCGGGTGGCAGCACAGTGGTAGAACGTTTGGACTTCGGAGCCAAGTTTAAATCACGAGTTTAAATACCGCCCCAGGGGGACTGGCATCAATATTTGCGAAAGTTACATTTCTTACACGATATTAATTGGATGCATGGCACTGTAGAGTGGCAATGCAGATATTATCTTTGGTCTGTCAGTACCAACGACTGCTCGCAGGTTTACTGCAACATTCAGTGCTACGGATGTTGAGTGTTTCCTCCTGCCCTAACTTATACAAGAAAACAAATCAATAAAATAAAAATACTAAAAAATAAATTAAATGATGAGATTGTTACAGAAAACAAATCTCATTGTTTCAGACGTCCATCAACTTGGGCCTGAAGAGGAACAGCTACTACGACAGTACTGATGAAGACTCCAGCTCCTCTGAAGATGACGACGACGATGGCGACCGGGAAGAGGTCAAAGTTGAAAAGGTCAAAAAGGGCAAAGTCGTACGAGAATCCTTCCTAATGAAGAAGGTAAGAACAGAATACATCATCAAATTTAACATTGAAATTCAATTTAACTTTCATTTAACCATAATTTTAATATGCGCTGGATAGATCAGGGCCCGGTTGCCATTAACTAATGACGTGATTAGCCATTATTCCTGCATTGACTTTCAATGCTAGCGTAACGTCACATTAGTTAATGGAGGTTTAATGACACGTTAACGACATATGTAATACCTCACATTAACGATGTACGTAATACCTCACCTTCTTGCATACTTCAGCAAGTGACAGCGTGTTCCCCATAACAAACTTGGAGATCTTATCTGACGTCAGATGCTGAAATACCAGAGCTCAGGATATATACATTAGCACATGCATTTCTCGACCTCTCCAGCGATAGAAACAACTTTAAAACTTACTAGCGAATCGTGATACAAATAACAAATGTTATGAATTTCTACTAGACCTAACGATACCTTTAGACTAAGCATTGGGAGAAATGGCCCGGGCTAGCAGACTAAGCAGACTAAAGTGAATTTCGATCCACGGCTTTCTTTAAATAAACATTTTTATTTGGCTTTAGATCTGATTTTAAGATTACTTTACTCGTACCATTGCTGATCAGTATACATCGGGAACGAGTAATTGATGGTATTATGTGCCACCCATACACGACGATATCATACAGCTGTAGCACTGAGCGTTGCAGTAAACCTGAGAACATTAGCTGGTACTGACAAACCAAGGATGGTAACTGTGCTGCTACAGTGGGCAGCGAATCATGAATGATGAATGAATGAGCTAACTTCTGAGAACATTGAATCCTGGGTCGGGTTAGAACTCCGGATTGGCTTCACTTAGATTATCTACTGTGCTACCACCCTCCCGGCTAGAAACATTGCGCTCACCTTAATCACGTGTATTTCCTCCACAAATCTGTCAGCTTTCCTCGTGTTCTTCTCTAACATTTCTGTTTGACCTCTGACACAAAAGTAGATGCAATATCCATTAGCATTCATAAAAGAAGACCACATAAATGAAATACTGTAGTTAAAAGATAAACATAAAGTCTTAATAACTTGCATAATTCTAAACATGTTTGCAGTGAATTATGCAATACATAAATAGAAATTAAGAATAGACCATATAATAATATAATTGAAGTTGTCATTCTGCTATGATCACCACTTGCACTGAAGACAAGGGGCCTGCTTCTTTCTAGCTGTTCTGTCTGTACTTTCTGTCCGACGCATGCACAGTTACAATGTGCGGTGTTGATCCTTGGTAACTGTGCATGCGTTGGACAGAAAGTACAGAGAGAACATCTAGAAAACAGCAGTCCCAATAATGCATTCATTAAAGTTGTGCTATGATCTGAGACTGATATTGACTTTGAATTACAGATACAACCATATTATTAGTTGTCAGACCAGTATCATCGATATTAACATTTCTAAAGTCGGATGGTTCTTGGAGTAAGTTAACAGTCTTACTTCTTCTTCCTGAGAACCTGTATTTGACGAACCAGTTTTTGTATAACCCTCGCTTTGGCTTTCTTCACTGTGGTTCTCATGGAGACGATCTGAAACAAGATCGTCATGACAATGGATTGTTGTAAAAGTTTTTATTAAAAATACAATTTGGAGACTATTCATGTGCAACAGGTCAATGTAAAGCTGGAAGTCACGCTTCTATATCAGGTGCTATGTCACAAGACAATGTTCATTCTGGGATTCAAACATAGACTAGTAAATATTACTAAGTAGACTAGTACTGTATTACTAAGTAGACTAGTACTGTATTACTAAGTAGACTAGTACTGTATTACTAAGTAAGTTTTGAGTTCAAGACTACCAATTTTATATAACACCGCCATATATGTTTTTATTACTATTACATGTACAGTATTTTAAATTAAAGCTTTATGCTGCGTTCGGCAGTGTTCGTATTTACCGTAAATACGAGCTTCCGAATCGTAAATAGTGTTCGAGGCACCTTCCTAGTGGTATTTACTACTCGTCAACTCGTCGCTAAAATAGCATGACGATAAGTCCAACTTCACGACCGTGACCGTGTAGGATGTTTGTAAACAAGGGCGGGAAGAGAATCTTGGCATGTCGATGGGAGTATTTTATTCATTTTACTCATGGTTAGTGCACATTAAAGTTTATAATTAAATGCGGTGCTAACAAATGATCAAATACTTGATAATATTATCTATCCCAGCAGCGTGACACAACAGATTAGCCGAACACCTACGAGATTACCACTTGAAACTGGTAATATTTTATGTCAGCTTCACTCATTTCCTAAAACGTGTATGACAGGAATGCTTCTCAGGATTAGTTATCTAGGCTATTTCTCAGGTTGAGGAAAATCTTCACATAACGTACACTACTATTTTGCTAGATCTGGGACTGGGACACTTTGTAAATGGACGAGAATTTACTTTTTACTGTTGTTGACAATATGTCGATCTCTCACCTTGTTGTTCAACGACATGAGGTCGATCGTCGCCGTCTTGGCGACATCTAAACTCCTCTCTTCCTCCGCCGACATAGTGGTGATGATACTAACCCTCCAAGATACAGCAATTCGATTCAATATTCACTAAAAGCACGAATGTTCCGTATTTATTATTTACAGTTTACAGCCATGCTGTATATTGTCGTAAACGATAACGACTACCAAAAAGGAATCATGATTTACGACATTAGCAAAAATAATAACTATACAAACGTGATTACATTTATAATTTATTAAAGGAAGAAATAATAGTGAACGTTACTAAATATCCACAGTGCTAATTTTAAAAAAATGATCAGCTAATATACTCGGATATAGTATTTGTCATTGTAACGACAATAGTTTCTCATGTATAATAAATCGCAAAGCCTGGATTCTCGGGTTCGAATCAGCAGTAGTGTGATGCGCACCGTATTATAGTTACCATTTTCTCTGGTATGGTATTCCTCTTATTTTCCATTTAATATTTGCAAGTATATATGCATATGATCAATTTGCAAATACTGTACATGCAATCTATGGTCAAATATGTTTTTCTTTTAAAGGGGCAAGATCATACTTGCACGTATTTAATCATAATTTTTTAATATTTATTTTATTTTTCTATATAATAT
>JAVCKZ010071256.1:0-13787 GCA_034780755.1 Lepetodrilus elevatus
TATTCTCATTGAAGCATGCTGGCTATTCATACTTCTGGTTACTTACAGATAAGTATGGCCCTGAACATGGTATACACTGATGACTGATATCCGCATGCACAGTATGCATACATCGTGGAGCACGTGCTGTTAATGGGTACTTCTCAATGTGTCAAAATACTAAATAGATTTGTGTCAGCTTTCTTGTATCCTCTGTGGCTCAAGTGGTAGAGCGTAGGATTCACTCAGAAAGAATGAGTTCGATCCTGACTAATGTCAAGATATTTTATGATGTGGAACTATAATTGCTGTTTGAAAACGACAAGTCGAAATCTCTACTACAATATTATTCTAGTCATGACTTAAAAGTAGTTCCGACCGTGTCAGTTAAACCACGGCATTAACAATACAAAAGTAACACAGGTATGGTTTAAATATACGACAGAGGAATGAACCTACGGTGTACATGCATTAACTAGCACAGTATAGAAAACTTTATATATTGTGACGCATGATTGACTTTTATATATTTACCAATTCTGGATGACAATTGTGTCATGTAAATATATAAAAAATAATAACAAATCACCGTTGAAAACAGACGAATACTTACATCACAAGAAAAGTAATTATCTATAATTTCATAGGCGAGCTTGTAAATATCTTCGTTTTCGTGATTCTGCAGATTCTCAATTTTATCTAAACCTGAAAGCAAGAAATACAAATGTCTTATATGTAACAATACATAATAATAATAAGTAATTAATAATAATAAGTAAGAATACATAATCTTACAATGGTTACAAGACAAGACACTTATCTGGTATATATTGAACATTGTCGGACACATACCTCCACACTCCTCAATCATCTGGCTGACCGACTCGGAGTCCTCGCCCGCCATCTTCAGGATGTTGTTGATGCCGTCCAGGACCACGTTGACCACCTGCGTGTCCTTGACCCCCAGCAGGTTGCAGAACGGTGGTATCACGCCCTCTTTGACCACGTAGGCCACCTACAACAGTGGACAGTGGTCAGGCGCTATGTAAATATGTTGCACGTTCCTGGCATTACGCGTCTGAATGGCAATGATTTTGATTGACTGAATTAGTCGCAGCAGGAATATTTCGCATACCAATGGCTTAACGAGAGTTCACAGTGCTTACCTGTTCTTTTCTACCGCTTATTGTCAGGTTGCTGATAGCCCAGGCAGCCTCTTTTTGAGTTTGAAATTCGCCCTGAAAAATACACACATTTTAGTTGCAGATAAAAAAAACCAATGGTGTGAATAGAAACATCTTGCTCCAAGATTACAAAACATTTGTTAAGCACAAACTCGTGCTAAATTCAAGGTATTGTTCACAAATCCTCATAAAATTTGAGTTGGTGCATGAAGTCGTATAAAAGTGTATTTTGTTTCTATTACATTGATGGCTAGTGCTCATCGTCATTTGAGTATCAAAATATAGAATTGATGTACAGGTGGTAAGAAGCTCACCCTGTTTAAATGATGTATTATGAGAGTGATGAGGCCGGCGTCTATGACGGCCTGCACCTGCTGCTGATTGCCTGCAGTGATGTTGGACAAGAACCAGACCGCCTCCTGAAACCATGAAGCACAAAGGTTCACACAAAATGTACCCTACAGTCATAATTATTTAGATCATGTATATGCATATATCAAATGATTGATTGAATTAATGCTCTACGCCACAGAGGGAATGTTTTACCTCAATACCGTAGTCAAGGCTAGTCCTCTAGCCCGGGCCATTTCTCACAATGCTAAAGGTATTCCAAGGACTAGTAGAAATTCATAACATTTGCTATTTGTATCACTATTCAGGCTAGTAAGTTTTAAGTTAGTTTCTATCGCTGGTGAGGACATATATCAAATGAATGCACACAGCTACATATTGAAACAAATTGAAAACAGCCGATGCTCATATGAATGAGAACTATTGGCATGTTGAAGTTTTAATAGTAGAGGCTAATTGCCCAATGTTTGTAATGAAATGTCACCTTGTTGATCTTTTCCTTGGGGTGCGCTAAGAGAGACGGGAAGTGTGTGAGCGCGTCACAGTTGAGGACGACCTGGGTCTGTTCGTCTGTGCCCGTCACGATGTTGCCCACAGCTCGCAGTGCGGCCGTCTGAAACATCATCCACATCAGTGAAACATCATCCACATTAATGAAACATAACCAGTGGGAATTAATTCATCTTTCGTGCCACCAGAACACAATTGGTTTTGTGCTTGAAAATTATTTTGCATTAATGTTGAAATGAAGAAAGCAATTAGTTTCAAAGGACAGTTTTATTGTTGATTTTATTTGGGTTTTTTAAATTATAAATATTGACTTTTTTAAAGCCAGCATTCATCTTATTGAATGCTGGCTTTCATCTTGGACTAGTCTAATACATATTCGGCAAAATAGATTGTTGGATTGTGGTATGACAAATTTGATTTTCATTGGTGTTTTAAATAAATAGTCATAATGAGTTAAAATTAAAAACAAAAATGTACCTGGACTTTAACATCTTGATGGCTGAGTAAAGGTACAAGGAAAGGTACAACCTCTGATGAAATGACCATCTGAATCTGATCGTTGCCACCATCTGTCAAATACGACAGCGCCCATACTGTGTCCACCAGGATCTGAAAGTAGTTAACACAGAATGTACAGGATACTAAAGATTACCTGTATTAGTCGCTTCATGTAAATACATGCTAATATTGTCCAGTTGCTCACGATCTCAAGAAAGTTATATACAAACAGTCCACATAATTTATGTATCGCAGTATTAACATTGACACTGACGCACGTCCACGGACTCACATTGACATCATTGTGGTGTATCAACTGGCACAGGGCGGGGAGGATCTCCTGGATGGTTTCCACGGGCGGCGGGGGCTCCTTGTTGCGACACAGGTTGACGATGACCCAGGCCACGTTGCGGAGGAAGGGGAGAGGGATGCTGGGGTTGATGAAGTCTAACAGTGGGGCCACTGCCCCTAAGCTTATCACGTAGTCTCTGCATTGGGGTCCGTCGCCTGAAACCACAAAACTACAGTCAATGACAGCCGCGGTATATTTTCATGCGACAACAAGTCAAAGGTAAGGTAGGTTGGATGGACGAGATTACAGGAATGGGGAAAGTAAAAAGGATTAAAATTTATGGGATTAAAAAAAAATATATATATATATATGTTGATCGAATCAACGATTTTTGTTGCAGATGAAATATTTTCACCATACAACAATGAATGTTGAGAAAACGTTAGCTTGGTATACATACCGATAATATTTCCTAATGCCCAGACAGCTTGTTCGCACACATTCTGGTGCTGGCTGTGAAGAAGACGCAAAAATAGCGGGACTGCTCCTGAAAACAATCAAATGCACATTTTCCAATGATTTGACATAATAAAATATTTAACAAAATCGATCAAACAACAGATTCTACGAATATTGCTCAATCACTAAATCTAATAGGTAGATTATATTGACAGTAATGACTGTATTAGTAGTGTTTGTGAGTTCTTGTTGTATGTCAAATTTGGTATGGTAATCTTTGACTCATTCGCAACGACTATTGTGGAGGGATGGTTTAAGTAGACCCTTACCTGCTCCCACCACCGCTTGGGTCTGTTGGGACGTCCCAGAGGCGATGTTTGTCAGGGCCCATGCCGCCTCGAACTGTAGGGAAGGACTGAAACAGTGATTGAGAAAGTTGATGATTATCTTGACATACTCCCAGACTTGGAAAAAGATTGATTGAACATGCTTTACGTCACGGCCGGAATATTTTACCAATTGTGTGATGACCTTAGTGAAAAAACAATCAGGTTTACTTGAAATATACATTACGTCGTGTTATTGGTAAAATAAACTTGTTTAGATCAGTTTAGGACAGGAGGAAACCAGCAACATCTGTAGGGCTGAATGTTGCAGTAAACCTGCGAGCACCGGCTGGTACTGACAGACCAATGATGATATCTGCATTGCCACTCCACAGATAGCACATCCTATAAATATCGGCTCAGAAAGGAAACTTTCACGGACAATAATGCCGGGATGCCAAGACAGGATTTAAACTCGGGGCCTTTGGCTCTGAATTCTGAACGTTCTGGCATTGTGCTACCACCGACACGCAGATAACATTGTAATGCAATAGTGGCACTTCTTTTGTCTTGCCAGGGCCAGCCCGGCAAACCCGTTTCAATTACTTCCGGAAGCTAAACTAATTGGGCGCTTTCGATTATATTATCCTCGTTATCAGATAAATTCATGACGTCACCACACACTCCGACAACGATCCGCAGCGTTCTATTTAGAACTCCTTGTGCTCCGAGTATTCTGATAACAAACTCGAAAACGCCCTTGGCAAAGCGGCTAGAAATCCTTGCCGGCTAAGTGATAATCGAGTACTACTAATAAGAGATTGTCAAAATGTGAGGAGGAAACTTACTTGTCATCTTTCAACAGACAATCTACAAGAATTGGCAAGATTCCAGAGGATATCAAATCATCTATGGGTGGGTTTCGATCACTTGAAAGAAGTTTCCTGGAACAAAATAAATTGACATTAAATCTTGCGGGTAATATAAAAATGTGCTATATTTTACATTTCATGAATATATTACTGCAGGTTTTACATTTAAAGATCTAATTGACGAGAACAACAATGTACCTAAGTTACAGTCTCCTCATGGATTACACAAAGATATAGCCATCTATGTTTAAAGTTTCTTCAAGCAGGTGTATCATAAAAGTATCAAGAGCATTTACAATGTCTTAACCCTTTCCCTGCTGGATTAGGCATAGAAACTGCATGTTATGGCATCTCCAGTTGCCTTCAGCATGGTGAGCCTTCAGCATGGAGAGGGTTAATGTTACTGTAAATACCAAAGCAACACTCTTGATGAAAAAGGACAACAAACCTGGCTGCCTGGACAGCGTTGAGTTGCACCGTGGTGTCAGCGCTGGAAGCATTTATTACGATAGTTTGAAGGGACTGACTCGTGGGCTTGTCATTGTCATCAGAATCAGTGCTGTCTTGAGCGGGAACGTTTCTTCTCTTCAAAACATGTTGATCTCGCTTATTCTGCAAGAGATAGAATATCAGTATCACTATCAGTGAACTGTAGTCTTTGGTGCTGTTACGTCTCCCTGCTATATTATAACACTAGATTTTCATGAAGACAGTATTTGGAAATGTAATATTTTAAATATTCTCCTTCCCTATGATAAGCACGGTCCATTCACAAATATTGTAAAACACTTAAATATTTGTGGATTCAATTACTCGCAAATGCTAAAATTTACTAATTTGCAAAATTGCAGGTGTTTGCAAAATATAACAAAAAAAAACACATTTACTTGATGTATTGAAAAAATCCTAGTAACATGTTCATTGGCTACTGCAAATGTAACCAGTTGCAAAGGGCAACATACATAAATACGGTAAGCCAAATAATTAGTGTTTTACAGTATACATTTTAGTTCCTAATATGGTAATATTAATTTAAATTCCAATAAAAAAAATCTACTGGTTTGGCTACGATCATACACAACAATGTCTTGGGGACAAAACCAATAAATACAGATTTCACAAGTGATTATGGAGTTTAACGTCACTGTGGGATCACTACTTAGCATACTCATATACCTTTCTCAGTTCAATGGTGACCTCCGTTCTTCTTCTGCGCATCTCCTGCAAAATGTGAAAATAATATCAATGTATAGATTCTGAGAGTAGTGCCTAAACAAGTGGAGACTTCTGTAACTGTGTGTACCAGATTTAGAATCATGACTGGGGCCAAAATTAAAAAATGGTTTATTTCCCCTCACCCGACTGACTGATGAAAAAGACCTTGTCCAAATATTTTATCAGACAAGTTGTAAATTATTTTTCATGACGCAAGCCTTTATGTTTTTATACTTCAGATGTAGAATAACTTTTTTTATTCCTCCTACCCATCTGTAAAATACATGGTCAGCTAAGGGGAAGCATCTCCAGTTGCCTTCAGCAGGGAGAGAGTTAATGATCAAAAGGGAACAGAATGCAGGTCAAGTGTTGCTAGTGTTGTATTATTGTATACTGTATTTGCTGTACAACGATCAAGGAACCTTGTTTGGGTTGAAAGTGATTTCCAAAAATATAACTGGGGGTGAACTGGATGCACAACTTTGGGCGCATAGTACAAAGGGTGAAATGTCTGGCACCCATTATTTTCATGTCTGGGCATCTCTTAACTTTTTAATTTAAACTATAATTTGGGAAATGGTCTATTAACGTTTCCGGATTGATTACCATCACTGTTCCACGAGGAATCTTTGGTTGCCTCCAGTCAAAAGAAAGTTAAATATATATACATATAGAAGTTATGTTTGCATTGAACTTGTAAACAGACTTTACCTAGACTGAACATGACTTTCCTTTGGCCCTATTTATAGCCGGCAGTGAAGAGTGATATAGCTATAGCATGATCTCTGCCCGGCAAACATAAATAGGGCCAAGACTTTCCTAGCCTCCCAGATTACGATGTCTGCTTTTAAAGGTGAATTGGTCAATAACATTTGGGTCATTTTACGACAATGAAATAGACAATGACAGTTCAACGTACAGTACCTAGCTAAAGCATGCTAAAGCATTGTTATCACAGTTCAATGGTATTGCTACGTATTGCTTTTCAGTAATTTACTGGCAATGATAAATGCAGCTTAATGAGATCGAGTTGAGAATTCTGCTTTAGAACAGATCAACAATGAAACATTAGAAAACCCCGTTTAGTTGAGAGGGTCATACGATTGCGAACCAAAATTGGCCTAAAAAAAGGCTCGCCTGGCCATTAATTCCAAGAATAGCACATCATCCAACTGCGTGGTCAATTTAATCAGAAACATAAGACAGCATGTATTGCATAATAAACCTAGTTATTCTAATGTAAGAATGAAAGGAAACGGCATGGTTCGTTCTAGAAAACCGCCAACCATGCTGTTTTCTGAACTTCAAAATTTCATCACACTATCCTCTAAACTATTTGCTTACCTCGGCATCTTTGCCCTTATTCTTAAAAAGTTGGACTCTTTGTTTAGTGATTGGATCAGCAGACATCTTGATTTGTTTCAAGAATAATTGTACAATACTTGTTTTCAGTGCCCTTTATGAAATTTCGTTTTGCTAATATGGACGTCTTCTCATGTCCTGGATAGCCTAGTCATTTCTAACAAAGGATTTGATTGGCTGGAACTACACAGTCATTTATAGAGTTATTAATAAAATGCTTATTTTATGAACATATTGTTAACATTTTGTCGACATTTTAATATACGTTTATATATTTTTATGACATTTTGAATTTGTAGCTCCGTAAAAATCACTATTGAATCGTTAAATGAATAAAATTGCATATTTCGTCTTAAGTCTCTTAGCCAATAGAAATAATTGTAACAACTCGGCAAGGTTCATATAATACATAATAGTCTGTTCATTTAGTTTCGCACGAAAGTAAATATTAATATTATCATATTTGAAATTCTTAAATATAAATTTAGGTATAAATTTACAAAATATTAATTTAAATCGTATATGTTCGTCCAAATGTAAAGAGTTACGATTCTCTCCAATAATACTAAAACTCCTATTTACGCACTTATATCATTAGAGTGCATGAACAAACAGTGTACGGAGTTAATGCTACGAAAATGATAACACCACGTACTTTTTGTGGTACTTTTACAAGTTCTTGAAATAAATGTGTTGAAAAAGTTTGCTATCGCCTCTGAATATATTAGTATGGAGTTACTGAATGTTGTGTCTGTTGTATCACTGTTCGTGACTGCACTTTATGCAGTTGCCAGTGTTGTAGTTGCTCTCTATTTGTGCAACAAAAGAAAGATTTCCTCTATTGTGGAAAAGCAAGTGTTATCATGGCTAGTTTATGATGCCTTGGTACATTTTACAATGGTAATTATTTTGATATATTCCTTGTTATTGTTACTAATTTGAGATTATACTGTAAGTTTTAGACTGATTTATGGTTTATATTTACGAAGTTGTGAATGCAAAACAAACATTTACAATTATGCAGTGGCGGAAATAGGTGCAAAGCATAAGAAATTGGCGTACAGCAGGGTATAATAATAATAAGATAAATAAAATAAAAATATATATAACTGCAAAGTACATTCATTATATATTATGCAAGGGGACATAACTCTAATAAATATTTGCTTGCATATTCCCTATGAAATCAGTTGATGCATCAAAGACAAGATAAATAGTGGAACATTCCCTTTATTCATATAAAATATACTATTGAGTACTGGGGACTAAGTACATCAGTAAATAACAACTTTTGGGTGGATAAATCAAGCATAATTAGTAGCAGATTGGAATTCGTTATCAACTGTGATATGCCTTTAATAAATAAATAATATATGCTTCTGTTGTATTCATTTTTAATTAACTTTATTTTCAACAAGAATTAAGTATTGCGAAAAGAAGCGGGCTCTCGCCCTATTGCATTGCATATCTCACTCCTCTGGCTCTGATCCTAATACTGGGTAGTACATTGAATGTTTCAGGAAGGCTCCTTTGTGTTCTTGTCCTATTTTGGAACAGTGGAAAAATCAGACCATTTCACAGCACTTATGTGTAAGTTTACAGCAGCGCTTGGGCAGGCTCTTTGGTTCTAGTAGAATAATTAAAAACTATAACATAAATACCGGTAGAGCATGAATGAAAACGGGGATCTGAAAAATATAATGTGTAGAAACCATGAGATTGAAAGTTAAGTGGTATGTGTACATTGTTAATAAACGTGATAAACTTATCTAAACTTATCACTGTCTAAAGCATTATCTTTAATTTTCACTTGGGTATTTATGGCTATGATCATGTTAACCGTACAATAATACTGGAATATATACATTATACATATGGTTTTGAAAGATGGAACTTTTGACTTTAGACATTAATTAATCTGTAACGGATTCCAGCTCATTGTTCATTGTTCCAGTCGTCGTGTATGGGCGAAATATTCCCGAAAAACACTAATGCAATCAATTAATTTGTCCATTGACAGGGAAAGAGTATGGGAAGGCAGACAAACGGTGGCTGGTTTCTGATCCCACGATCGTATCTCTGGAGATGCTGACAGTTTTCCTAGACGGACCTCTCTGTCTGATACTCATCTACGCTATCCTGGAGAACAAGCACTACCGCCATTTTGTGCAAATCACGCTCTGTGTTTGTGAACTGTATGGAGGTACGGACATTTTGTTTTCAGTTCGCGTCCATATTGTCGAGGACTGTTACTGTATGAAATGGATGCATGTTTCTGACCCGATCCACAATGCTATATCCATCTTTACAATTAATTGTAAACTTATCGTAAGATGTGAATGATGATCGTCATTCTCATCTTTTGAGAGGTTTACAATCGATCGTAGCTCTGTGGATCAGACCTCTGTCGTTAGTAATGTGACATGTTTAGTGACCAGGGTTAGGGCTCAATTTAGCAATTAATTTGGGAGCCATGGCGACCTAATTTTGCATTTTGGCAACCAATATTTCACTTATTTTAAGTGTTTCTGTCTGTGCAGGAAAAAATTAGACGATTATCAGATAATGCACTATTTCGCATTAATGTGTAATATATGAATTAATAATGTACAGATTGTGTATCACTGTCGAAATGTATGTACCTGTAACAAAAATATTGAACAAAAACTTTAAATTAAAAATAGATATACGGTATCACATATTTTAAATACATGTAAGTACCGGTATATATTTGTAGCTGATGTACCTGTAAAATAGTTTGTTTGATTTCAATATGATTTTTTATTAGCCGCCTCTTTGCTCTTTGTTACAGGATGGATGACGTTTTGCCCAGACTGGTTTATTGGTAGCCCTAATCTGGTCGTAAACAACCGGTTGTACTTTTGGGTATATCTCGTGTTCTTTAATAGTCTATGGGTGGTTATCCCCCTTGTCTTGCTCAAACAGTCATGGAATGGCCTGCGGAGGATGCATGCTGTATCCAGTGGTTACGATGCCCTGAAGGAAAATCAAAATGCACTGAAGGAAAATCACAATGCCCTGATGGAAAATCAAAATGCACTGAAGAAAAATCAACATCTTAACGTCTCCGGCAATGCCACAGTCCGAAATGATGATGTGGATGCCTCGCAGAGTAACGCCACTCCCGTGTCGAAACTACCCATCTCAATAGAAAGAAAAGTCATTTCCCAATCGAGAGACAGTGCTTCTGATGATACTAGCAGTGGCTATCATCTGAGGAAACGAAATAATTAATGTACATGCTGATGATGCTGTATGTACCGTATGCATGTATTTTTTATTGTTTGAAAACAAATATTTTTGCACAGATGATTATTTCTGATTATACGATTGATTTTATTGGCAGTATTCTTGGCACCGTCCTTTTAGAAGTGCAGCAGCTGCAACTATTGACCGGTGCACCATTTGATGATTTGTGTATTGTATAGTACGAGGTAACATATCGGAACTCGGTGATAGATATATTTAAAGGAAACACAGAAATTGATAGTTTGGGAACTATATTTGAACTACCGGTATATATTTGTGCATACAAACATCAAATCATCAATTATTGGTCTATACATTCCATAGCATCCCGAGAGCAGGCATGTGATTTTAATATCTTGACTATAGCCATTCTGAATAATAGTACAGTGCTCCCTCGATATAACGCCTTTCGCTGCACTGCGGATTCGGATACAACTCAGGGTCCAACGTGGACCCCATTTTTAAAATAATAAAAAATTAATTCTGGTAGATCGAAGTCTATATCATGTGGACAGACAGCCTAATCTGCCAATGTAAATGTTACAGACTATTCTAAAGTCATTATACAGAGTATCATGTACATTATGTGTATTCGTTGTTATAACGCGGGTGGCAATGTCATGGACCCCAACTTCCATGTTATATCGAGGGAGCACTGTATCTTATTTGTTTGATGGTGAAGTAACCTGAGGTATGAATCATTGAACGAATAATTAAACGGGGTAATCGCTATTCTGTTAATATATAGCAGTTCTATCAATAAATTTAATTAAATATGTATTTAATGAAAATATTGAATATAGATTGTCAATTGATTCAAGGCTTCTGCCATATAGGGCCTTCTATGATATAGTATTACATCCTCCTTACTATAAATTTGATGTCAATTCTTCAATGAAAATATTGATAACTATTGAGACATGAGCAATGTTTGTCGTTGAATAATGCAGTGTAGAAAAAAAAATCAAGTGTGTATGGTTTTAGAGGTGATTATGTTTTACGATTTCAGCCAGCTATCTGTGATTTTATGCATTTGAATCCTGTATTTAATATACAAAAATAATCATCTTGAAGTTGTAAAATATGTTTTTGCATACTGTAAATCACAAAATTAATGCGTCACTAATTTAATGCAACCTCTAGGTTTTAGACATAAATTTGACACCAAAAAAATGCGAACAGTCATGTTTTTTGCTGGTATTTACCTTTTATACGCAGCAATTAAATGCGACATATCGGTGGCCGCATTTTTCGCATTAATATTATGTTCGCATTAATTTCATGATTTACAGTATTATATTTTAAATATATTTTAGTGAAATCAATATTTAGAATATCGTTAGTGATTTTCTAACATACTTGTCCAGCATCTGTGAGTGCCTTTTAGGTACCACTTTATACACACTATATGCAAGATCAGGAAATGGCAAAACAAATGTGATACTATTATTATGATTTATTTCTCCATTGGTATGCATTAACTTTAATCAAAATAAAGAAAGTGATATGAAGTACTCTGTAATTTGATGTTAAAGAATGTGTATAGCAATTATTTACAGTAACATACATTTGGCATTTTATATATACAGTAGACCTCGCATTATAACATACTAATTGGGACAGGCTATTTTTGTCCATGACCTATATGCGAAGTCCTTTATACGCTGTAATTAGCGTTCTACGGAACCATGGCTTCCAGATTCAGTACATTATAGGCGAGTGTCCTGTTTATGTGAGGCCGTTATATGCAAGGTCTATTGTACCATATCTCTAGGTTGTTTTCACCATTAAAAAAATAATTTATATTGAAAAATGGCATTGGACACTTGAGGTACGGTGATAACTTGATACATTATATAAATTTAGTGTAGCTGATACCATAGACGACCAGGACACACAGCTGAAGTGAACAGCACTTTATTGATTCTGTTGCCATTACTTGAGTTGTTCTCTTAATAATAACGTATGACTTGTCAGTTGTATATAGGGCAACATATTGAAAGCAGCTACCATAGACTTTACCTTAAAGTAGAGCTTGTATTTGAGAATGTCATGAAAGGGTATTAGCATTACCGGTATTCCACATCAGTATTATGAAATCTAAATCAAATGTTACTGTTGCATTCCAAAGAAATCCTTGTCTTGTAACGTTGTGAACATGTCTTCCATATTGTTTGCTCAACATGTGTAAATTAGTATTGCCTAGGCCCTAATCTCTCGGAAGGATTGCAGCGCTACGAGAGATGTAACTTCCATACTAGTGGCTGATTCAAAGGGTGACGACAATGGCCAATCTCACCCCTCCCCTCCCCCAATATCTTTTAATGTTTTATATGTCTTTATTTGATCATATATGAACCCATACACAATCAGTCATATGAATAAAAACTAGTTAAACTTTTATAAATAAAATGACTAATGGTAGTCTTCCTTGAATATATTCCTGAATCTGCCTTTTCATACTTGTATATGCTACTATTGTTAGTAGAAAATGGGTACTTATTTTTCATGATGAAAATTGAATTTCCAATCCTCCATACAATGATCTATTTTCATGTAGAATTTGTATATTGTGCAGTTGTCAGCTGGTTGTGTTTGATTGTTGTTTTCAAAGTTCTAAAGGGTCTTCAGTTTCAGTATTGCACATCACTTGGTAGCAACTACAAGCAGGGCCAAATCCAGGGCTTGGTTTTTTATATATGATTATATACCGTAAATAAATATACATGCAGTATTTTAATGTAGAATATAGAGGGATGGTTGTACTGTACCCTGAAAAAAAATATATACTCATTTTTACTTTTCAGTAGTGTTTGTCCAAAATGTGCTATTTTCAAAGTTGGTTTGTCCCTGATATTGTAAATCTGTAGATCAATTTAAACAAGATGTCAATCTCGACAGACAAAATCTATGCCTACATAATGCATTCAGGTTGTTGACATAATACACAATGTTCATATGTATATGATAGGATTAACAATATTAAGTGCAAATGTCCTCTTGATGCATCAAATCATTCACTTTTGATGCAAGTCAATGTGTTCTATAGGATGCGGGTTATCCCTATTTTATTGGATTCTTTTTCATTTCATGTGTTTTCCATTGTCATCATGGTGGTATGGTGCGATTGATAGCTTGTTTGACTACAAAACCAATTACTAGTATATGAGTTTGAATCCCATCCATGGAGTCCGGGCTCAATTAATTTAAATGAGCTGGAATTCAAACACATTTGCAATATTCATCATGTCTCCTACTGTTGAAAGATTAATAAATATATTTATGAATTGCATTTTCTTGAATGTTAATTTATCCTTTCTGAAGTGAAAGTTTGATGAGAAACTATGGCTTGGATGATCAAATATACGTTTATCTATTTATTCTTAAAGGCTTAATATCACAGATATTTATGGTCGTTTGGGACTAGTTCTTAGCTACAACTGCAAAATACATTCACTTGACATACATA
>JAVCKZ010071267.1:0-13787 GCA_034780755.1 Lepetodrilus elevatus
GATCTATGGAGGTGGAGGTAGCAGTGGAGATTGATATAGGGGATGGAGGTGGAGGTGTAGGTAGAAGTGGAGATTGATATAGGGGATGGAGGTGGAGGTGGAGGTAGCAATGGATATTGATATAGGGGATGGAGGAGGAGGAGGAGATAGCTGTGGAGATTGATATAGGGGATGGAGGTGGAGGTGGAGGTGGAGGTGGAGACCCATTTTCATGAGATTTTGTTGTCAAGAGAAAACTGTATTCTTACTGAGCCCCATCACGGTGCTACGAGAGTCGTAACGTCATAAAAGTACAGGAGTTATGATTCTCATATCGCTACGATCACTGTAGCACTACAAGAGTATAAAGGTATAGGGATGAATGAATGTATGAATTAATGTTTTATGTCACAGTGGGAAATTTTCACACATCGCCAACGACAACGATGCTACTTTACAATACAATTACTAATTAGATAAACGTCAGGGATTTACCACTGGTAGGACCATGATCATGACGGTCTGTGGAACAGTGACAATGGTGTAGCTACCACATGGTCTACATTCTCCCCTCACACCCACACGTCTAGCAAACCTGTATAATTGACTCTTGCTCAAAGCAATTGACCCCTGACATTTATTGTAAAAGGTCAGAAATTATGCAAGACCAATATTATTATTTTGAGGTTCATGCCCCTATAATCTGTAAGCCTAGGGAACACCCACATAATGGGGGAAAAAAGATGGAAAATGTGCTTACGCATTGAAAATAATAAATTTATTAAAAATATTTAATTTACAATGCCTATCTGCAAACTGCTATGATCAACAATTTATGGGTAAAAGCACGAGCACCACTATATATGTAGGTGAGAACATCGCTTTAATATTTCATTTCACCATGACAAGTTTATTTATCGATCGATGCTGTTAAACCTATGGTAAGCCCAATGTAAATGAATTAATGAATTAGTGCTTTGCATTACAGTGGGAATAATTTCACCCATACACAATGACAATGTTATAGGTATTTTACAATATACTTACTAATTAGACAATACAACACGCGTGAAAAAAACATGTTTGCAAAACACCATGACTCACAAAGAATCATCAAAGACACCCGACGATCGTGTAAGTATTAATCAACAAAGACCACAAAGTCAAAGACAGCATCATTTTGCAGGAACTCTGTAGATTTGACGTAGGCGTCCACTTCGACATTCTGGACGTTAAACCATTCTGGTTTGATGGAGAAATGGATGAGGTCTCCAATTCCAGGAAAACATTCGCAGAGATGAAACCATTCAATGACGTAGAGGCTTTGTCATGCCATCTATTAACGTTGGGATGACCATTAACAACTGATGTCAAAAAGACCAAGGGTTAGATGACATATATGCTGATGAACAAAAAACGAACAAAGTCAAAACGTCACAAAGCAAACAAATGAGCAAAAGTGCCAGTCGCGCTAACAAAAATCCTATACGAAACAGTTAATAGAAATAGATTGGTGATATTCTTTTCGTACACTCACATTATTGCATAATATGCATCCGCTAGATTTCAACATTAAGCCATGTTTTGCAAATATTTTAATGGCAAACATATTTATTTTTCCTTAAGGACATGAGCTTTTCACTATATTTTGACGCGCATAAATAACGTCACCCAACAATAAATTGTTGCCCTAATCATGAATTCCATATCACAGCACAATGAGCCACGACAATGTCAATGATAAATGGATGGTAGTAGAATGTCAAATAACATGAACATTTTCATTTTTGAGCTAGTATCATATTTATCACCTCAATTTATTTATTTATTAAAAATCACACTAAAGCTAATTCAGTTTAAAATGAAATTTTTAGGGTAATAAATCGGACCACCCCAAAAATTAAAATATGATTGATTAATTGATTGAAATAGTGATTAATGTTGTAGAGAGTTTGTCTAAATAACCTACAGATCTATGCATGGCATTGACATTATTGTCTATCATGTGTTACATAGCCATGAACAACTTTGTTAGGAACTGTTCCATCATTTTAGAATATTGTGAATTATTCTGCCTTTATTAATTGATTCATTGATTGATCAAATTCGTATTTTCCATCGCAGCAGGAATATTTCACCAATACGTGATGACTTTAATATTAATATATGATAATATTTGACATGCAAGACAATAAAATCATGAAAAAAAGCCAATACGTTACAGTAAATACACGTATAAGTGGAGATGTTAAACATAGATAATACATGATACGGATGAGACAATGTAGAAGAAAATATACTGTAAAACGGGTATCATTCGCATATATCTATATTTTTCACGAAATTCACGATCTGTGTTTGATCGTGAAATTAAGAAACACCTGAATAATAAGACTTCTGTTTTTTTTCACTCCCAATAGCCGCTAATGTAATCACTGGAGACAGTATTACCAATGTATACCTTGCCAGGACTAATTACCGTTGTATACATCAGTGAACACTGCACATGTGATTTTTAACAGATTAGTCTGTGAGTAGGATCCAAGTTTGTTGAAGCTGTTATAAGTGACCAAAAACATAATTTATTTTGACATACCGGTACATGCAATTGGACAAAGTGAATTTAACAAATCGTGAATATGTGTTTTTTCTTAAATTTTGCAAAATCGTGAAAATTGCGACCCGCTAAATAAAACCGTTTTACAGCTACAGATTTACAGTATACATGACATATATATATATATATATCTGTAGGAATGGTAGCAATGGTATATAACCAACATATAAATATATATATGTATATATACATATACATATGTACGTACGTATTATACATTGGTGGGCAGCTGACCAGACAGTTAGTATTGACCGATGGACGAGCAGGAAATACTGATGTTAACGTCTCACCTTACACGCGCTATATGAATCAATCCTAGCTGAAACAATAGCGGGCTAATGATGATTAACTCTCGTCCATAGAAGAAAATGTGGAAGTCCTGCAGTTAATGGAGACAATAACTTTCTCCCCTGACTGACATCAATGAAACATGAAAGCCGAATCACATTCAATTCAGTTATCTTAATCTAAAGGGTTTACTTTAACCCTTGTACTATGGAGTGGGTTTAGTCTGGAACCCAGTGGCTGGTTTTGATCCTCCAACAGTACACGGGGGGATTCAGACTTTTAGTTATTGCATCTAAATTACAACAAAGGATTAAACGGTAGTATTCTTCTCGGCTGTCTTCTGACATACATTTCTATCACTTTCTTAATATCAAGTTTGATGTCATTCGTGTATAGGCCTATAGTAAGAGCAGTATGTATTTATTTGTTTTCAATTTCAGGGTGGTGGGAAAGCTGGGTGATCCTCCATATCTGTCCATATCCAAATAAAAAAGATGCATTTCTTTCGAATTTTGTGTATTCTCAAATACTTAGATTTATCACTGGGCGATAAGAATTGTATGAAAAGGACTTTATTTTATGGATTGTTGACATATTTGCATGGTCAAACATATTTTACATGAAATAATGCACATTTTATTTGTCTACACAAGTATATTGGGCAACAAGCTACAATTGTTGGAAGCTAATAGTATGTTGACACAGCTTCTAAATTATCAATGAAAAGCGAAGAGTCAAAGACACAGCAAATTGTGGCCGTACTTTACGATTTTTGTATGACAGGGATCTGGTCATCTTAAATGCACATGTTCAGGCGTCTATGCGAGATGAAAGTTATAATGTTCAGGTAAGAGTTCAATAGATTTTCTGGCAAAGGTGGATACAGTCAGACTCCGTAATAAATTAATAATGGCCTCTGTTATCATGGTTTCTCCGGTTTATCACGATATCCTACTGTATCTTGATTGATCCGATGAGCTGGTTGTTTCGCTTACCGGTCAGATTTTAACAAAAACGGAAGTGTCCGGTATAACAGGGTCTGACTGTATATATAATTGATATAAATTAATGGGAATTCGATCATAAAATGACATGATTACTACTGAAAATAATAATTTATGTGAATAATTTTATTGTATGATTTATTATGTTTGTTTCAATTTGATACAGTAAATGAATAAATTACAAATACTATTCTTTTATAGATCATTCTAGAAGCACAAACCATCAGCTCTACATCTTGCGATTTGTCCACTGAAACATTCCAAGTGTCATCATGTTGCTGCAGTACTTTTATATGGGTAGGTTTTTATAAACTACAATTTGAATACATAACTTACATGAGTTTCCTATTAAAGGAAAAAAAATAATATATATTTCTTGCATATTGAATTGTATCATTCTCGCACCCCATGGTTACTTAATATTAAATAATGTAGATCTTAATGATTGTAAGGTGAGAGGCATTTATATTGTTTTATTATATATATATTTTTTTATCTTGTTTGCCAATCTCCTTCCAGTGTCATATCGGTGCAAACGTTGTGATTGGTGTTGTAACTACGCAGATATTTGAAGTGTATATGAAATTGAAACTTTACCCCGACGGGCGGAGCAAGAATATTAGTTACTACCTATCTCAACTAATTCTAAAGATAAAAGATGTAAATATAAAAGTAAATTCCTTTTAAATGTTGGGTATTGGAGTGTCTGCTAGCTTTTGAATCTGCCCCTAGAATGATGGAATAATTAATATATAGACTATTAGATTATCTCTCTTGGGGTTTAAAGTCGCTTTCTAGAATCTTTCACTTATATCACGACTTGTCAGTTTAGGGCAGGAGGAAACCCGCAACATCCGTAGCGCTGAATGTTGCAGTAAAATTTGTTTAGTTATTTTTGGCTGAGCTTTTAATTTTAGAATATTATCGACTTGTGCCCTTCTGTAACTGTTCTTGGACAACATGGCCTTAAACCAGGTTAACATGACTACAAACACAGAAACACCTTGCATGTGGCCATGCATTAAATCTAGGACGCAGAGGTCTTACTTCACGAACTATAAGGCTCAGCAACATAAAATCAATTCTTCTTTTATGGTTCGTACACATGGCATTGCAAGTAATATATATCTTACGCTAAAACAATTGTTTTTTTAACTGTTCTGGAAATCAAATAAAAAGATTATGGACGTAAACATAAATATCCGTATTTTCAACAGGCTGTAAAATTGTTTCTGGTTCGTCTGAAGACGGATTTTAAAATTATATCAATAATCAATAATTCCTAAATGTTTAAAGAAAAACGACTCAACAGAGGATTTGGATTTGAACTTTGAAGAAAATAAATACACATTGATGCGAAATGTATATTATTTCATAGAATAGATTTAACATTAAACAACATTCGAACGTCGTGATGCTTCACATTAAATAGGTTTGTATCGGATAAGCACGCGATATAATTTGATTAATGGGTATTGACTAATAATACAAGCTAATATATCTTTCAATTTAAGTCATTTTTAAGTAGAAATAAGTCGCTCAGAAAAACATCATGACAATCCTGTTATGTGAAATATCTAGACAAGTGAGTTAAGTTGAAGATTTATTAACTTATAAAAATAAATGAATATACAATAGACCTAGCATATAACGGACTCATTGGGACCGGCTATTTCTGTCCGTTATATGCATATGCTGCAATTAGAGTTAGACAGGACCGGGACTTCAGATTCAGTCCGTTATAATTATGCGAGTGTCCGGTTTATCCGAGGCCGGTAAATGCGAGGTCTACATCAATAATGTATGTCTGCGTAGTATAGTGTTGGTGATGTTATTGTATGACGATTACAGCAACAGGGTGGCCCGTTCCATAGAACAATCGTAGCACTACGAGAGTCATAACTCCTTTAGCAACTCTATGCTACCGTACAGGAGTTAGGGTATGGTTGTTCTGTGGAACTGAGCCCAGTACGTTAACATGGAGTTGCTAAAGAGTTACGACTCTCGTAGCACTACGATTGTTCTGTGGAACGGGCCCAAGGATATTGTTTCTCGAATCTCTCATACGAGACCACAGTGATCTCGTAAGTATCCGATCGCTATGTATAAAAGATCGCTACGATGGTGCTTATCAAATGGTCTCATAGTAGATTCTAGAAACGATACCTTGTACGTTAGCAAGGACTTACGACTCTATTAGCGCTACGATTATTCTGCGGAGCGGGCCCATGGGCTACAGTACGAAACGGCAACAACTCCAACCTCGGCGACAGACTACACCATTGCTGCTGTTGAAGTTGCGGTTATCTTAGAGTTACACTATTATAGTACACGAGTCCCCGGGAGGTCATCGTAGACCAAACTTCTGTGTCTTTCGTATTCAAAAGAAACCGGAGTACTTTAAAGTTTCTCCCATCAATTCATCTAAATCTGAACGCTGTATTGAAAACAAGTGCACCTATACATATATACAGGCGGGAATGTTGGTGGAATTGCATGCCTTTTGGATGAAATAATGTTATAATGTTATACCCGATGGATTTAACATCAATCCAGTTCAACATTAGACGGAAATCGAATGTTTTTGTCAGCTGCTGGACAAGAAATTGCATTTATTTCCGTTCAGGGTAACCCCAAGGAAGAAAACACCGCCAGACGAATATACAACGTAATTCTTCATTCCGCGTCGCACGTCGTAGAGGTCGGCGACGTTGTACATATGTCGATGACGTCGAGAAAGACGCAGTACAAGGAACTGTTGGTGCCACTGGTACCACGGAGACGTTATCATACCATCTTCTCTTAATGTCACAAAATAATCAAATGTATGGCCACCATGTTGGATTTGGCATCCATATTGGAACATTTCGGTTGGTCCTCAAATGCATATTTTCTTGTACTGGGGTGTTAAAACGTATGCTAAGTTTCATGTTTTTAACAGAACATGCAGAATTTAGACCATAAGCCGATGGATGTAATTCAGAAAATCAGTATCAGCAAAAGTGTAACGGTACAATTCATGATTAACCCTCTCCCTGCTGGATTAGATGCAGACACTGCTCTTTAGGACATCTCCGGTTGACTCCGGCAAGGAGAGCGTTAAACGGCTGGTTCAGTTAATAATGTGAACTGAGGCCTACACTAGATATACATCCGGGTTTTCTCCGTACGTGAAAATCCCACCCACTGATTTCCAAACGAGACTCGAACTCGAACTCTAGTATTAATCAAGACACACAGTCTACAGTCACCGGAAGTAACTTATCCAACATTGGATTGATCAATGAAGTTGTGTAGAGGGGTCAACTATATTATAAACTAGATTAATTGGTAACAGTAACATAGTTACGATGTTACCACTAACGAATCTTTGACAGGACCAGTTTTCCGGAATATACACCTTGCGCTTCGTGATTACCAAGGGAGATAGTCAGACACACACCACTAATCATACCGCTAAGAATAATTACGTTAGAATACTAATGTATATATCTAACTAATACAATGCGCCAACTCATCAATAACAGATGGTTGAATGATGGACGCCGTGATCTTTTAAGACGAAATTAGGTCACATTATTCAGACTGGCCATTTCGTCTAGTAAAATTGGAGGCGGCCAAATGAGGATAAGAATATTGTAGAATTAAACACCAATGCCTCACAATTAAAGCTACTGACCATCATTACTCGGAAATGGTTGGGAGTGGGTGGTGTTGGTGGTGGTAGGTGGAGGGAGGAGGTGGGGGCTCATTAGGAAAACCGGACCCGTTCCACCGAACAAACGTAGCGCTACGAGAGTCGTAACTTTTGGATGTCGTTTCTCGAAGCGCTAATAACTACTACGAGACCATAAGGACTCTCGTAGCGATCTCTAATACGACGGGATAATGCACTAACGAGAGCGCTATGGTTTTATAGTGGATACGAGAGCTTCAAGCAACGGTACGTTAGCATGGAGTTGCTAAAGAGTTAAACTAGGGCAAGACCATAATGATTTAGGTCTATCCACTCAATATTGGAAATAAATGAGTGTTTTGAGTAAAGTTGAGCATATTCAAAGCATGTGCGTTAGGAAATTGATCTAGGTTTGCATTTTTTCGGAGAAAAACGCCAAATTAGCAAGATAATTTTCATACGTCCAAATATCAACTTTTAGCACCGGCGAGTGCGACGTTACAATTTGCGATTTGGATGTCTTACATGAATCTGCCGAGATATTGCATGCATTCAACTTTCAACAATGTCTGTTCAGGCTGTGACGCGCAGCTAGGTCTGGATAGATGCTAGATAGAACTTAATTTACTCGAGAATATCAATTCCAGTCATTTTGAAACGGACAGACGACACATTCTGGGAGAGTGACTTCCCTACAGTGAAATGTTAGGGCCATGCTTTGTTGACTATTTGACCTCGCCAAGTTCCGATTGTTAGCTCTTTTGGAGAGAATTCACGTGCATTTGCAGCTTTTCATTGGTCAAGTTAGAGCGCCAAATGTCACGCGGTTCCCGATAATCAAGAAAGATAACCAATGTACGCTTCATCGAACGTTTCTAATTTGTGAATTTCAATTAAATATTAAAAATACAAAGAACTGAAAAATGATGTCAAATTGTATATTGTTGAGAAGATAATAAGCATATCTATTTTTTTAAAGCAAAAGATGTTGAAAAAAATAGGCCTATATATCATTATGAACTTGCCCTTTAAAGTCACATTTGACACATTTTTAAATTTTTTTTTATCGATCTTTTTTGTAAAACCTTTTGGATTTAAAAAAAAATGTTGCCTCTATAATTTTCAAAATAATGTGAGAATGTTTTCATAAATATTGAAAAGATTGCCTCCAAGGTCTTTGATAAACACTTCTCTTCCTATAATGCAAAACAATCTACAGCATTGCTATGTGCCATAATAAACTGATACTGCTCAGTATTACTGTTATGTAACATACTGTATGCGTTAGATGTCTTAATATTGTGTTTATAGGCACTCAGACAGAATGTGGAGGGTGTGACCATATTATTATGTTACTGTTCATGTCGGTTATTATTATTCTACAAGGCTCAGTGCTTTCAGTATAGGATAACATCCTAGTAACACACGATTCGTGAAAAAGAATGTCCGAGAGCCGCTACTGCAATAGTATAATTGGCCTCGATAGTCACCCCTAACTGTTACAATATTATTATTAAGGACATTGGCTCACATATGTTTTGTCGTATGTCATAGTCTAGTCAATGAACATTTCAGCATTGTTTGTTTCACACTGCTGACGGAGGCCATTGTTTGGCTACAGTGTTACTTCTCGGTTATAGAATAACTCTGCTCATATTGTATTTTTGTTCAATGATAAGTCTATATATAAATACATGAATATATTAGTAGATGCTGTCTGTAAAACGTCTCATCGCGCATGGGTGAAATATTTCTGCAGCGATGTACAGCATTGATTCAATCAATCAATTATTGTGTCTGTTAAGTGTCTGAATATTGCAGTATTATTAACCCTCTCCCTGCTGGATTAGGCACGGTCACTGATCTTTAGGGCATTTCCAGTCGCTTCCATCAAGGAGAGGATTAATTGAATATGACAACTTTTAATTTTGTTTAATTGTTCTGTCGATATGAATGAAACTTGTACAGTGCTCCCTCGATATAACGCTGAAGTATTTTTTATTTTTTATAACTGGGGTTGGACCCCACGTTGTATCCGAATCCGCGGTGCATCGAAGGGCGTTATATTGAGGGAGCACTAGTCTGTATGTGCAATATGGTGACCATTTTGGGGTTACACTTTTATGTTTCTTTGACATTGCTGAAAGGTATACATTTGCTGCATTTCTTTTATTGTATGTTTGTATACCTAGATTCGGATGTCAATGATACCCCGGTATACGGGTTCATACCTATACGTTGTGTACCCCGGTATACAGGTTCATACCTATACGTTGTGTACCCCGGTATACAGGTTCATACCTATACGTTGTGTACATGTATATTACCTGAGGTTCAGATATAGACAATAACCCATGAGGTTATGGATGATCTTTCCCAAGTGAAATTAATGCTTTAAGTCACAAACTTAAAAGAAAACATTCTAAATTATCACAATTTATTATAACACCTATAGACGGTTCATGAAGTCCAGAAATTAATACGCATGTAAAAAAGACTGATTTACAAACGGATAGAATTATTCTTCCTCAAGCACAATGGAGACCATTCAAAATACAATTTTCAGTAATGTATATTATAGTGAGTTTACTATTTAACAAATCATGATATTAGTGAAATTCTAGAAATAAATAAAAAAAAAAAATGTATAATATGGTAAGCGCAAGAAATCGCAGCACATTCCCAATCTAGCAATATTCTCAACCCTAGAGTTCTCAAGATGTATTTGCAAGAGTTTTTTCTCAATATACTATGCAACTCATTATAGGACGACTAATGCCTTGCTCTCAGTTGTAATGTTCTTAATATTTTCCCATAAAATATAGTTATATGATTTGAGTCGTCCTCGCTTCATCAGATTTCTTTCTATGCCATATAGTTTGGGCAACTGCTGATTATATTTTCCTAGTTCTGCTAGAGTAGAGATTATAGAGACTTACAGTGAGAGAAATAACCTTATTTTGTACTTTAATTTGGTTGTTACTAAATAGATAAATACAGATACAGGTAATTCTCAAATTTTCATATTTTTTGAATAATTTTTATTTATTTTTACTTATTTTTGCATGTTTGAATTATTAGGAGAATTACGGTAATTTTGCATTATGTTTTTGAGTTATATCATGTCTGCTATATGTATCTATCACAGGGCCATCCTGTATGAAACAGTGCAATTTGTATTATTATTATTATTATTATTATTATTATTATTATTATTATTATATTACAGTAGACCTCGCATATACCGGCCTCGCATAAACTGGACCCTCGCTATAATGGACTGAATCTGAAGTCCCGATCCTGTCTAACACTAATTGCGGCATATAATAGCTGGTCCCAATGAGTCCGTTATATGCGAGGTCTACTGTATATACAACGTTAATTCTGATCTTGTTCACAGCTGATTCATGGTGCCAATTTTAATTGAGTTTGGGGATTGCAACTGTTGAATGTTATACACGTGAATATACACATGTGAATGTGATGTTTCTTTTTATATTATGACTGATCTGATTTATACTGTTTTTGTTGTATAATGTTTATCTTTGTGTATTATATCTTGATCAAAATGTTATTGTTACAGTGCTCCCTCAAAATGTTATTGTTACAGTGCTCCCTCGATATAACGCTGTTATAATACCCGAGTTATATCAACGAATATAATTGGAGAAATTTAATTTTAAATTAAATTAAATTTTTAAATGGGGTCCACATTGGACCCCGCGTTGTATCCAAATCCGCGGTGCATCGAAGGGCGTTATTACGAGGGAGCACTGTATATCTAATTTAATTGCCTTCTAAAAATAGTTTTGGAGAAATTGATTTTTGTCTTAATATTGCATAATACTGTTTTGTTCAATAGGACATCCCATAACACAATAGCTTTAGATGTGTTAATTTAGTGCCTAATCTATTGTTGTTTCCTTTATATCTATATTCGTCGCAAATGGGTGAAAGATTCCCGCAGCGACGTTAAACTCCATATTCACTCACTTATATCTATATATTACATGAAGAATAATTTTTTATGCATGACCATCAAATATTATTGTACATTTTTGAAAATAAACGTATGTATTTTGTGAATCATATTTATATTATATTTTATTTTTCAATTCATGGCAATTTGCATTACCTTCATATACGACTGTCGACAATGTCAATGGAGGGTACCTAAAATGCACCTTTTTGTGATTATTTGCTTACTGGGTACTACCGTATTGTTGATTTATGCTTTCATGTGTTTGGTTATAAATACAAGTCTTCAAGTCATGCTGAAATTTAGAAGAAACCTCATGTTAAATATTTTAACAAATTTAATATCATAACTATGTTAGATTATTGCTGATCGATTCGTAATTTATTTTTATGTCTTTGGTCACTTACATTAGTAACTAATACATAATGGTCCTCAGCCAATTTACATTAATTTTTAAGAAAAATTAAAAAAATCAGTTTGCACTATTACTTGGTGCTAGGCTTAGTTTGAGACGATAACTAATATAATTGTATCTCATGTGAGAACGACTCCTAGCAACGGAAATCAATGTAGTAGCAGTGTATAATATATGGTACATGTACATGTATATATGTCAGTGCTATTAGCACATTAGGACCTTACTATTGCAGTATCGTATTACTATACAGTGTACACTGATCGGAGGAAGATCATCTTGATTGCGGTTCTAATCACCAATTACAATTTTTTTTTAAATAACTATGAACTTGTTACAGTACTTTGATCCATAAAAAATATATATATAAGTGGGAAGATAGTGATCTCTTTGTTGTTCTAGCACTTGAAAAATACCTTCAAGAAAGTCTTCAATCATGGCAAGTTTTAACCTTCAACTACATGTATTAGTAAGTGCATCCTATCAATATCGCGCCAGAAAGGTAACTTTAATGAACATTGATGCAGGCTTGTAAGACCACCCCCCACCCACCCCCCAACTGCCTCCCTCTCTCTCTCTTCCCCACCCCCTCTCTCTCACCCCTCTCTCTCTCCCCCCTCTCTCTCCCACTTGTTAAAAATCTCATCCTAAATTAGTATGGACAACTAGTTACCTGTCAATTTCACATAGACAACTGGTTGTAATAGTGCGGTCAGTGTTATATCGAGGGTACACTATGGTGTTCCAGTACATTCATGATGTTGCAGTAGACACCACTTCAAATGAGAGCCACTCTGAGATTGAAGTCATTGCATCCTAGCCTATCGTGATTGAATCAGAAAAGAGTTAACTTCCACAACTGCCCCGAGGGTGGGTGGGTTTGAACTCGGAACCTTTGGCTCTGAAATCCGACCGTACACCACCCACATCAAACTTAATACTTGATAGTGACCAGTGTTCGAAATAGAGATGTCTGTATGCCTGCGATTGGTTATTTTCAGCGAGGACTGGTGAAGTTTTAGCCTTGCACGCCCACATCATAATGTCATGTTTTTCCCCCCCTTTTTTCTTTCATTTATTTTAATGATTTATTTCGGTCACTGGCCAAAATATGTGAGGACGGGTAGCATATCACGTACCAGTGAAATTGCTGGAATTTTATACTGATTATATACAATAACAACAAAAATCAAAAACGAATGAGTGAGTTGTTTCACATCACAGGCGGAATCTTACTTACACCCATATGTGACGAACAAATCAAAAGAACATACATATTGCTTCAAGTTCAATGTATTTAATGAATATGCATATCATACATTTGTGTTAGTAATAAGCTCAACAATGATATGGATTAAAACTGATAACCATATGTACATACATCGAGCAATAATGACGTAACTTGAAGGATGCAAGACCTAGCTTGGTGGCTTTACGGTAGATATATACAGCTGAAATCAGTGATGTGTTGATATGACAAGACTACAAACATGCTAGGTATTAGTGAGCATACAGAATGGTGAATATACTTAATCTAATAACTGTTCCTAATGTTATATACATCAACATATACACATACAGTCATGGCGTGTGGAGAATAAAATGACACAATTATATGTCTGGTAGATTGAATATGTAATTGGCATTTTTTTCACATCTACATTGTTAAAAAACCAAACTCTTTTAATATTACGGTATTAAATTTTATGTTATGTACTACAGTATAATATCTAGGAGGATTTTTAATGGTACTACCAGCCGGTGCTCGCAGGTTTACTGCAACATTCAGCGCTACGGATGTTGCGGGTTTCCTCCTGCCCTAAACTGAC
>JAVCKZ010071278.1:0-27670 GCA_034780755.1 Lepetodrilus elevatus
TATGCTTCATGACTAGGATATATGGTGTACCTCTTATGCTTCATGGCTAGGATACATGGTGCACCTTATATTCTTCACGACTATGAGATATGGTGTATCTCTTATGCTTCATGACTAGGATATATGGTGCACCTCTTATGCTTCATGGCTAGAATACATGGTGCACCTTATATTCTTCATGACTATGAGATATGGTGTATCTCTTATGCTTCATGACTAGGATATATGGTGTACCTCTTATGCTTCATGGCTAGGATACATGGTGCACCTTATATTCTTCATGGCTAGGATATATGGTGTACCTCTTATGCTTCATGGCTAGGATATATGTTGTACCTATTATTTTTCATGGCTAGGATATATGTACTTGGTGCACCTCTTGTTCTTCATGGATAGGATACATGGTTTACCTTATATTCTTCATGACTATTATATATGGTGGACCTCTTATGCTTCATGGCTAGGATATATACCTGATGTACCTCATATTCTTCATGGTGTACCTATTATTCTTCATGGCTATGATATATTGTGTACCTTATATTCTTCATGGCTATGATATATATATACGGGGGTACCTCATAGTCTTCAAGGTGTACCTCTACATGGCTAGTATACATGTATTTGTTGTCCCTATTTCTCAATTTCTTCATGGTTAGACATTGGTAGTTTTTTGTCTCTTATCATTTGTTCTTAGGGGTAAGACAATAGAAGTATTATATATCCTTGTTTGCCTGTTTTAAGTGTTCTTCAGGGTTATAGAATAGGAGCAAATTATATCCAGTTGTATGCCTATTTTCATGTAGTTATACAGAAGGAGCAAATTATGCCCAAATTATAGCCAGTTTAGTTTTATTCCTAATTTCACAGTTCTTCATATACTATCCAGTTTTATGCCTATTTTCATAGATAAGCAATGGAAGAATTATGCAGCTATGTAGTTTTATGTTCTTTTAATGATCCTTTGTAGAGATACCATGAAAGCATTACATCTAGTGGTATGGCTGTTTTTGTAGTTTTTCAGGGTTATACAATGTAAATGTTATTTCTAGTAGCATACCTGTTTTCATGGTTATCTAGGGTTAGCCAATTATAGTCTAACGGTATTCCTGTTTACACACTTCTGAAAGATTAACCAACGGAAATGATATAGTCTAGTGGTATGGCTGTTTGTATGGTTCTGCAGACATGCAGAAAACAACCATATTTCATGTACAAGTGCCAAGCATATAATAATGGCTGCACTGGGGTTTACTGGGAGCATGGTCATATTCACTAAGTAACGGCACCAGTCTGGTTCCACAAACGGTCGTCGGCAAAATGGAATTGCAATGTTGTATTTTCTTGAAAGAAACTTGCTTTGTAATTATCTGGTTAAACCATTCTTCATGAATACAAACTCCTGGAATGTCTCAAGTCTCTGAAGAAAGAATCTGCAAACCCATGATTGGAATCCGAGTGGCGTAGGAATACATTCTGTTATTCTCTTGTGAAAACACACAAACAGAAGTTAAGTGGTTATAGATCCTGGTAACAAATTCTAGCTTTGAAATCAATGGGGAAAAAAGTATTGCCAAACAACACGAACCATTAGTCAAGCCAATGCAATGTAATATGTGTCTTTGTCCAACACATGCAGAACTCATTTAAAACTTTGGGTACTTGAATTTTCTTCCTAAGCAGCAAAACGTTTCCTCTCCGCAAGAAATTAATAAATGACTTCAACATTGTTGTGTGGTTATTAATATCAGACCATGTATTTAACCCTCTCCCTGCTGGATTAAAAACTTGTATTGATCTGGACAGATTTGGGATCTGAATTGCACAGATTCAGGAGAAATGTTCAGGTATCCATAGTTCATGGATCCCGGAAGTTTTCCCACTAAATATTGTTTTTAATTTTAATGTTATTTTTAGGGCATATCTGGTTAAAGTCTTCAACATTAATCATAATACACCAGACATTATGTATTACTCATTACTCAAGACAGTGATCCTTGCTCTCCAGCTACGAACTTCAGAAATATGTGCCGATGTCCACGAGCAGTGGTCTGCATGGTCTAAGGTTACTAGACCATCATGGTTACCAGACCATCATCTAATGACGACCTTCCAATGCTGCCTCAGACGAGACTAATGGTTTCTGTCGGGTCTGCTTCCATCGGAGTCCACAGATAGCTGGCATGTAGTGTAGTTTTACAACCATGCCATCACCTGTAGTGTCCAATCCATATCAAGATTCAAGATTACTCCGGCTGATCCTCCTGCACAAATTATGGCTGCTGATGGATGCCGACTTCTTTATGACCGTCTGCTATTTGTAACCGTGTAGTTATCTCCCCTCGTTTAGGTCTACAATGGCTCGATTATGCCAGATTGTACCAAATCTGTTCTATTTGCTGAAGGTATTCAATAACCCTCTCACTGCTGGATTAGACACAGACACAGCTTGTGTGGGCATCTTCAATTGCATCCAGCATGGAGAGGGTTAAAGTCTATGTGACTTCTTTATCCATATTTCTGTCCTATGTTCATATTTGTTGTTGTCAGAGACCAGTATATAATATGGTCTCTGTTGTTGTCTAATATTTTGAAGACCTAGCCCTGAGAAACCTACGATTTCATGCACAACTCAAAGTTGTGTTCACAAATCCAAATATAAATATTTGAGCTCCAGCATGAAATCATACTCAAAATGCCTACAGATCTCATAGGTGCCTACACATCTCATAGGTGCCCACCCATCTCATAGGTGCCTACATTGGCGTCGCCTACACAGCCTACAGGCACCCCTCGCTATACCTGCCACTGATGTCGCTATACCTGCCACTGATGTCGGTATTCGTACCCATTAAAAGCTAGGCGGCCACTATCTGCCACGGAATGCGGAGACCATGCAAATGACAGGCCACCACCCCACATCCTACATGCTGTACGATAATGACTACTGTTTGGCCGTCTGCTCTACACGGCCGTCTGCCGATTGTTGCCTTGTTGTTCTGTGTCCTGTCAGCACCTCTGCTGCTAGGAATTGCCAGATAAGATAGATAGCTCTGGGTTAGACTTTGCATTGCCAGAAGAAAATGGTCGGAAGCTTTTAGTGTCATCTCGGCGAATATCTATCTCTGTCAATTCACTCACCTATTTTCAACTGTGGACAGATTTTGCATGTAGTGTTGTATCCTGTGTTTATGTTCATACAAGATACAAATATATATTTGGTTCTGATGTACAAATTTAAACTTCCAATGCGATCACGATAAGATGAACTGTCTGTAATGTGTCAATGCGGTTATTAACCTTGTTCTGTCAGTATACCAGCCGGTGCTTGCAAGTTCACTGCAGCATTCAGTGCTACGGTTGTTGTGGGTTTCCTCCTCCTCTGACAAGCCGTGGTATGAGTGAAAGAATCTTGAAAGCAGATATAAACTCCAATTCAAAAATTATTGATTTTACCATACAGTTTTTTTTCTAGGTTACCCTCAAAACAAAATCACAACTCAAAAAACTCCCTGCTGGATTAGGCACAGGCACAACTCTATAGGACATTTCCGGTTGCCTTCAGCATGGATATGGTTAAAACTACCCAGTCTTGCATCATTTTGGAGCTTCTACAATTCTACAATACATTTTCGTGGTCATTTGCTTTAACTTGTTCAAGAGAGCAATATGCAGGTTTGTCATGTCAGTGAAAACCCTGCCATATAATCTTGAATCTTGAAGATGTAAGGCTAGTATATGCTAATGCAATTCTATGCTCTGTCAACAACATATCGAGCAATTAATTTCAGCTTGATGATTAATCCTTGCTATCGCTTCAGATGCATACTAGACCCCTTGTTCACAGCTGGCGCAGATTTGCACTCGCTGGTCAGAATTGGGCTGACAAGATACACAGAGTTATGTACCAAATACATACATTTATGTGCAAATATGTGTAATTTATGTGTACATTATCTAAATAATAGCATCCCTTGACACAGATGAATTCCTAAGTTACTACAAGTCTGCCACAGAGCAGTGCATTGTGGGAAATACTGTCCAATCAAGGTTGAGGCAAAACATCTGTGATTGGTTGAGCAATCTCGTAGAAACAAGATGTATATTTTCTGTCACAGAAGTACATTTCAGGTGTACATTGTAATTCAGATGTACAACCTCAGCGATGTTGGCTTTGTCATGGTGACAAGGGAGGACACGTATTATTGATAGTCTGCAGGTAGATGTAGCACATTTCTTATGTCTTAATCAGTTGTAAGCAAGTAGCTTCTGTTGGGAGGCTTTTCTTGGCTTTGTTTGTCACTATTTTCCACAAAACTTATCTATTAGTTGTGAAGATGTATTTCACTTGTAATACAAAGAGTGTTCTGTTGAGGTTTGAAATTTTATTGCAGGTGCATCACCTACTTTAGTAGGGGTTGGGTGGTGTAGTGTGGTGTGGTGGGGTGGGAGGGGAGATGAGGCATGTTGGTAGTAGGGTGGATTGGGAGATGAGGTGGGTGAGGTGAGGTGATTGGGTGGATTAAGTGTATTGTTAGGTTGGTACACAAGCTTGCGTCATTGAAATTTATATTTTTACTGGAATTGAAATTTATAGACAGGGAAAAAATAGTTTCAGCATAAAAAAGTGGATTTTATATTATTATTATCTTTATGCTATTTGTAGGTACACTTTTTAAATGATTGATTTTAATTTGTGACTACCTGCAATTTAACATAACCATTTCCTATTCGTATATTTCTAAAGATCCATCCCCTATTCCACAGACCAACCACAACTAGCGATGCTTGTAGTACTATAGAATCTATAACTGGCCGTAGACATAAAGAAATCCATGTGCCTATGGTAGTTATTTCCCTTAACATCAAAACTAGGTACAGAATTTTATTTTCAATTGAAATTGAATATGTTCCCATTAACAGGCACATTACCTAACTTCCGCAAAATGAGGGTATAATATCTAAAAACATTACTGCAAAGAAAAAAGTCGGTTGCAAATAAAAATAAATCGGTCTACCTATAGCTGCTCCAAAACGAGGGTATAATATCTAAAAACATAGCTGCAATGAAATCAACTCTCCCTGGATGAACGTATAAATAGTTGCTAGTGTTTCAGCTGTTGGAGGGATCGGACACGCCTAGTTGTGTTCGCTCATCCGTGAAAAGGATCGGGTGCTAATTAGTTGAACTAGCTGTTCGCCATCCCAGCCAAAGTAAGCCGCTCTCTGCAGGAATGAATAGACCCAGGGGATCGGAATTGGGTCATATTTTAAAAGTAGAAGCGTTTAACCACCTGGCGATATCAATAGGGCATCTCTGGTTGCCCCCACCGGTTAAATCATAAGGTTAAACCATAGCCTCATATTTGTCCATTTCTTAAGAGAAATTAATATCTATTTGATATTGATAATCTATTGGCGTGTTGCTATGCAGTGTAGTGCCCAATGTAACCAATATAACTGATAATTATGAATCATAGCTAAATAAGAAAATTAATAATAATAATAGTAATGTGCATACTGTAAATCATGACATTAATGTGAGCAGAATACTAATGTGAAAAGTGTGACCGTCGTATTGTCGCATTTAATTGCTGTGCATTAAAAGTAAGATGGGGGAAAACATGTATGGAGACATGGCAGTTCACATTTTATTGGTGTCGCATTTACGTCTAAAATCTAGAGGTCGCATTAAATTAGTGACGCATTAATTACGTGATTTACAGTATTTATATTCCACCAATTCCACACTCTAAAGCATGCTCATAGTGCTATACTATTACCCAGGTCAATGTGCTCTCATTTTCTTTCTCAACTCCCTGGGGAGTATACAACCTAAGCTACATTTCATAAACTCATAAATCCGTTCTTAAGCAATTATTCCCACTGCCTCTAAATAATCACAAAATACCAACCTGCTTTGGAATGTACCAAGTTTGAGTTGAAATACAACACGTTATCCCACCAGCAATGTTAGCAAAACAAAAGTCGATAAAAATTCTTGTAGGAGATAGTGTGAAAACATATCAATGCAGCCATCTTTATGTGCTTGTCAAATATAAGGCTTCTGGACCCTGTTCTACAGACCAATCGTAGCGCTACGTAGAGATACGACTCTCATAGCGCTATGATCGTTCCGTGAAGTGGAGCCCGGTTTTCTACTGTATAGGTACAGTATTTGATTTCATAGATCAATCTTTCGTGATAGTGCATATTTTGATAAATGGCAGGGTGAGGGGACAAAGGTCAACTTCACCATTATTTTTTGGCAAAGTTGTATATATTTATGGGAAAAAAGCTTGACATTCCTAAGCTGTTTTACTTTAAAATGACAAAATACATATCCTATTTTCATTATATGTTTACTAAATACTTATGTTGTTCTTCAGTTTGGGTTTCATGTTTTATTTTACTGAAATAAATGGCTGGTTTAAATTATGCATAGTTGAACATTACTCTTACAACAAATTACCTTTGTTTTTCTAACAACTATTTATCTTCAAATTAGCTTGACATTCTGAAGCTGTTTTATTAAGATGACAAAATGCATATGCCATTTTCATTATTCTTTTACTAAATACTTATATTGTTTGGGTTTCATTTTTTTCAAACTAAAAATAATGGCAGGTTTAAATTATGTTAATTATACATTGTCGAACATTACTCTTACCACAAATTACCATTGTTTGTCTAACAACTTTAAAGACTTTATCTTCATATACCTGTAACTAAAGCTGCGTCATGTTTAAAACATGTCTAATATTCAATTAGTTTCCTACGTCTAGTCAAAACACATTTAGCTCAGGGAAAAGATTAAATTCTCTCCTAAACAATAGTCCCCTGTAAGTTTAAGTGATCCGAACTGAAATCTATATGACAGTGGTTGCCGACAAACGGTATACACAGCGCAGTGTTTAAAGGAAGCAAACTGCTTTCGAGAGACAGTAGTAGGTTAAGATGGCTGTAGATAGCAAGCTGGAAGATTGAGTAACAGTAGATAGCAGGGGGAAATGATAGAATCAACCGTGGATTCGAATTTCAAAACATTTCACGACTGCACTTATTGCGGTATTCACGTTGCTACTACCCTTACCGAAGTCTTTTGTGCGAAAACCAGTATTGTATTGCATCACAATTCATTGAAATCTTTTTCGGACGACCGTGGTGATATTCTGGTCTTCTTGTTTCTTTTACTAAGTATCCAATGTTCTTGTCACCGGTTAACATAATGCCAGGTCTGTTACATACATTGAAGGCTAATTGTAACGTATGCTTGACGCAAATGGGTGAAAGATTCCCGCAGCGACGTTAAACTCCATATTCACGTATGCTTGGAGGATAATTCTGGTGTTTTTTTAGTGGTCTGCAATTATTAGGCTTCAGAGCCCGCTTTCAAGTATTTTGCTCATGTTACAGTACAGTACACGTTTACAGCAGGAAGAAACCTTCAACACTTGTGGTACTGAGTGTTGCAGCAACCCTGTGAGCACATGCTGATACTGGTGAACCTAGGATAAGTGTTTTTAGTGAAATATCATTGCAAATGGATCACAGCTACATAGAGCATTAACCTTCTCACTGCTGGATTGTTCCATTGCGCATGTGGTTTGTTAAGAGGTTAAGTCAGTGAATTAATGAAACAATCAATCAATTTTCGTGAAATATTTCAGCATTTACGACATCCTGTTATAATACAGTTGTAGGGAAATAGCTTTTTTTTCAAAGGACTTTTACAACAGTTATAGTTTTAACTCTTTAAATTATTTCTTGCATTATTTAAGTTCCTTGTAAGTTTCTTTATATCTTTCATGGTAATTGGTTTACCAAGATTGAGAATGTATAAAATTTAACAATTAAAATATCAATTAATTTTTTCCTTCTTTAATTATTTGTGTTATCTTATATTATGGAAACATTGATGAACATTCATATCGCTCTTCCACAGACATAACAAAATACGAAGGTCGCGGGTCACTTCAGGGTCAGAACATCAATTTAATTAACTGCTACCATTCTACAAAGTGCCAATAGATTGCCAGGATTCCTGACAAGGACTACAAGCTAGAACTGATTTCAGATGAACATGCAGGCCGCAGTGTAATCACCAGACTGGCGGATACTATTACCCTGAAAACACCCTTTGTCCAATCAAGCCTACTCCAATTGGCTGTTAATTAGGAAATGTACATATGCTTGAAAGAAAAAGAAATAACCTTCCTGATATACGTATTAGTAATTTTAATTATTTTTTTCATTAATAAATGACTTGGTCTGTTGGAAGTTGTATGTATGTGTTATATCTTTTTTCAAAATCATATGTTTTTCTTGGAATTGATATACATGTAATTATATTTTTAGATTTGGACTCTGGGATATATATGTTTTCTATTAACACAAAATCAGGAGAAAATAGGAATTTTCTAATTACCGTAGATCCTCAATAACGAGATAATTTGACACTAATTCCAAACTGATTGCAATAATCTTCTGTACCGTATACAGTCGTATATAAATAGTACGTTAAGATATATCAGTATTATTCACTTACACATCTACATGTAAAAATATACTATCTGACAATTGAACTTGTAATGTTAATGGTACTAAAACTCATGCAATAATTAAATATTATTACAGCCATAATCTATAGTGCAAAATTTCAAATTGCACTTCCACGAAATGGATAATTTGTTCAAGACACTGTCGATAAGGTTTAAGCATTATACGACATGTTTTTTTAGTGCGTTCTCAGGACACATTGGAATGGAGCTCAGTGCCATATCTGTTCTTCTGTGGTTGATGCTGAAACCTAAATGGAAGTTGTCATAGTGAAAGCCGCTGAGGAAGAAACGTTTCTGACAATCTTCTGAAGGCAATATCGCTAATGGTTCTGGTACATGACATGCGGTCTCCCCCGATGGACGATCTGCGTCTCGGTCTTCTCCTGTATTTCCAGAACCTGGAGACCGAAGACCGCTGACATTGCATGGACAGATTCTGTGTCGTTAACCCTCGCTGTTCCTTTATCTGTATCTCAAATGTTTCCATGTCCACAGAGACTTCAATGGGAGCAGAGGATCCTTTGGGCTATTTTTATAAGTTTCAAATATTATACTCTTTACTTTAATATCTAGTCTCTGAACCAAGCTTTCAATGCAAGTTCACTATCTTTTGCTCTTGAGGGTTAAATATATTACAAATGGAATTATATCAAATTGCAAGGAATCTTGTGACATTTATCACTAACAAAATTGCTGTTCTTCTGCGTGAAATCAATACATTTAATTATTCATATAATATCTCTTACATTTCTCACAGATGAACCTTCTATGTCAGGTTGATACTTATGAAACTGTATTCCGTCAAGGAATACTATTCCTTCTATGAAAGACATATTAGTATTGTAAATATGTACAATATGTATGATGTATTATCTGAATCTCAGTATTCTCCTGTGTTTCCTGAACTGAAGAATACTGCTGCCATTGCCAAGGACACAATTTGCATAAATATGTAGGCTACAATATGAATCCAGATTAAAGAATGGGAAAATCATAGAAATCTTGTTCAAGGATCCTTTAGTTACATTAGGACCAAGGATCCTTTGGTTTCATTAGGACCAAGGATCCTTTGACTTTCCTGTTCAATGATCCTTTGCTTTCATTAGTACCAAGGATCCTTTGTCTCCTCCAAGGAACCTTTGATTTCTTTAGGACCAAGTATCCTTTGACTTTCCTGTTCAAGGATCCTTTGATTTCACTATGACCAAGGATACTTTGACTTTCCTGTTCAAGATCCTTTTAATTCATTAGGACCAAGGATCCTTTGACTTTCCTGTTCAAGGATCCTTTGATTTCACTATGACCCCATGACTTTCCTGTACATGGCAAGAGTCAGTATCTTAAAGTCCATCAAACATACGTCCCACAATATGACCTAGGCCATAGCTCATTGGTTTTTCGATCCTGTAGAGAAACTCCATTGAGGATGTTTGTTCTCTTTAGCACTGACCGGCCAGATTTATGTGGAATACATGGCGGGGATGTCCTGATTGCTTGACCCTTGTCCACCGGCGCCAAGATTGGATTGGATTTCTCGGTATTATCCACAGTATGTGTGGCCCTGTATGGTAATGGGATGAAAGCCTGTCAATAGCAATTAGGTATTTGTGCTTCACAAAGAGCGGGATTGTAGGTCTACCTTCGTATTGGTCGGAGAATTGCAAGAAGCGTGGCAATAATTCAATTGTGCCATGTGTCTACGAGGGTTCTATTTCAGTCAGATTGTGGTCAGACATGATCATTAGGGGATTTTTGACACTACTGGAGATAACGTTTAGGCCTAATGGTCTTGCATTAGGAATATCTCGTTTGTGCGTTATTAGAGGTCGTTAATTACTGATTGGAAATTCATTATCAATCAAATATACAAATCAGAGGGAAGGAAGAAAAAGCGGCAAAATAAAAATAATAATTTAAAAATAGAATAGGTATGGTGAAATAATTGATTATAAATCATTTCAACTGATTGGTCTTTTAAAATGCACAAAGTACAATAAAGTACTCGAGTTCTCTTAAAATGTGTACAGTTGGATATAAATGCCAGAAATGTAGAAAACGTTGGTATTTCCTTGGTAGTGTCAATGCTATCTTACCAGATTACCAATACGATAAGTAATATCTTTCTTGAATACCAAGATACATTCACTGAACATCACAGTCTTGCTAAGCAAATTCAGCATGGAAATAAATATATCGACTCAGCAAAGCACGCAGCATGAGTAAAGATTAAAAATAGATAAAATCCAGCAACTACAGTATTTTCAAGGAGAAGAAAAAAATCTGATCTTTTGAATAATTCATATTTAACTTGAGCCCTGCTGGGGAAAATTAAGATGGTTTCCACGTTTCTGGTTCTGACTTGGTGCGAGTATCTGGCATCAAAGTCCGGGTAATTAAGTTGTTGTCCTGCTATCTGGTTCCATCTCTAACAAGACGTGCTCCATTTCACACCTACTAACCTCATCCAGAGTGACCATGTTCTGTCCATCGGAATCTCAGCCTTATCAAAGTAGTGCCAAATTGTTCCAACGTTCTCTCAGACCTCCACAGTTCCTGCCTAATGAGGGCAATCACCATCTGAAGAGCAGGTACCATTGGACAGTCGATCTGGAAGATCTGGGGATACTCCAGGAAAGATTTTGGATACTAAATGTCCATCAGTTGGTTACTAAATGTCCTTCAGTTAGTTACTAAATGTCCATCAGTTGGTTACTAAATGTCCATATGCTAGTTACTAAATGTCCTTCAGTTAGTTTACTAAATGTCCATCAGTTAGTTTACTAAATGTCCATCAGTTGGTTACTAAATTTCCATATGCTAGTTACTAAATGTCCTTCAGTTAGTTTACTATGGATCTGATGATTTATCTAGAGTTCTCTCATCCTTCTATGATATCCTCACCTGATTTTGTTTATGGACTACAATCATGTAGCAAGAAGAATAAACTATATGGGAAATATTAGTATTAATAAATGCTAAACCATCACATAGTTATTATCCTGCATCTACTCAAGAATCACAGTATATTTTTGGTAATTATTGTATTATTTCATTCAATTGCTATTCATAGTTTACAAGCCCATGAGGAAATTAAGTAACTGGGAATTCTATCATTAGTTTATCATGTGCACCTATACTAACTGGACATTCCTAGACCTCCGACTGTCTATCATCTCGTCTTGGCATGTAGAATTAGCTAAATTGTGTACTCAGTCCTGCCTACACTGTCTTTGAAGAAGGGATCCCCGATGTCAGTATCGAATTCACCCTACATCTGACACCCACAGTGTTCCATTCTCACCCTTGCCTCTCTGCTGATCTAGACCCCCTCGCACGAAGCAATCGTAGTTCAAGACCCATCACCACCCGCATCTTTCTATGGTCCGTGATCTCTCGAAGTCTTGTTCCATACTGTGGTCTGTGAACTCTCAGAGTCTTGTACCGAACAGTGGCATGAAATTAACTGTTTCAGGGTCTTCAAAGTTTTCGGTACACCCAAACCGACTTCTGAGATGGAAGGGTTAAGGATATGCTCGGGTTTGGGGTTTAAGACGACGGAAGGCCAGTTTTTGTTGGCGTGTGTCTCCACATCTGGTGCAGTGTACACAGTTTACATTCCTCCACCTCCAACTGTCCATCTCCTGCCTGTGGTATGCTTAATTAGCCAAATTTGAAAACATTGCCTCTTCTCCTGGAAACAGAGATAAGAAGATACAGACTCCTGACTCGGGCTGATGCTGCGTGTACTTGATGCTTGTCATTGGGTGCAGCTAGCATCAGGGAGAAGTCAATATTAAAATGTCTTATACTACATAGCAAAAGAGTTTATGATAAATGTGAGATCTATACTTCTGTACTTTCAACGCTTCAGGTCTTTTTTATTTTTTTAATAATTTGTTTTTTTTAGAAAACTAAGAATTATTAAAAGATTTTATACAAATATTCTTTTTATAACAATTGGAGACTACCTCAATATGTTGAGGCTATTCCCCAGACTATGAATTGGACCCAGACTTGTTGTTTTCTTCCCAGGAACTGGACCCAATTCATGGCACATGGTTAGGGTTAGGAAAATATTGTATTCATATTTTGTCATGATATTAGTGGAAGACTCTAAACCCCAATTAAACAATAAAATAAAATAATGATATTGTGGGTCATGTGCGCCATTCAGATTACCAGGAATTTGGTCCAGGTCCATTTGAATAGAAAAAATACTCATGACTTAGCATGAGCACAGTCCCCCTTAGTATACCATGCAAGACTTCACAGTTTCACTCCTGGCCTCCTCGTTCCTGAATTCAACAACATTTCATGACACCCATTCAAGTGAAGTTTATCAAGTACTGATACATTCAAGTCAGAAGCCATTTTTGTCATAATATGCAAGTCATGAACCATAAAAGAATAACTACCTCTTGGTTTTGTGATAAGTTAAAATTCATCTGATCTTCCTACCGACGCCAAACATGGTTTTAGATATTCCTACTAGAATATTGATCAGAGTGTATAGCATGTGGCTGATTTGTAATGTCTTGTAACTGATCGTGAATTAAAATTAATTTCTGTGCTCACGAATGTCTTCTTTTTTACTAGATTAAATCAATTTTATGAAAAGGAAGAGGCATATCAAATTGACTAATGATGTAAATAAACAATGAAGAACTACATGTAAAGAAATTAATCAACCAATATGAATGGCACCAAGTTTCCACCAACCGAGTCATTTGTCGGAGTGTATTCCTTTCAACTGTTCATTAGTCACCAGAATCATTTCAGATGGAAATGAGAATTTTTTCCATTTTTTCCCTCTAATTATTGCATCTTCTCTTCCCATGTGCATCACTGCCTCTATAGGAAATAAAAGCATTAGTAATATAGATTAATAGCCGGTGATCGCTATTCTGACATCCATGTTCATAAATTATTGCAACAAGTTGTGCGAAAGCATTTTCAGTAGCAGTTCGACTTTGAAATTCAGCAGTTCCAATTGGCTGAGGTAGAGGATGAAATGATGAGACGAGACCTCTGCTGTTGGGTTAACAAGGCAGGAAAATACTTTACTAGCTTCCTTCAAAATAAATTTTTCTTTCAACAGGAAATTTAGCGAGATTCAAATTGAGAGCATTGATATGGAATTCACGAGGTTATGATCAATTAAACGAACTGTGATATGATTAATTGAACTCGGCGAGATGCTTGTCACTCGGAACAAGAAAATCATTCAGTAGAATTTTCTTTTTGTCAAGGAAAACCAAATTATCGCGATATGGAACTACGGAGCGTTTCATTTCTTTCCATGACCTAGTAACGTGGGATATTGATTTCGGGATGAGAGGGGTGAAAAAAAAGTGCACGTATCGGTTTGATTCTGAGAACAAATTTGAATTTCTCGTGACGATTCGCTACAAGTCATACACGCAGGTTCGTGTTTTACATCGGCCGACTTGTAGATTCGGTTAAGTACTGAATGGATGCGTGTTTGCGTTGTATACTTTGTGGACAGCGAAGGTCTGTCGGGTGACGAAAGCCATTTACTTTAAACCAGGACGACTGCTAGAGCCGTATTGGCGATATTTACACGCTGTCACAGTCACTGGTATTTCTCCACAGGATCAAACCAGATTGCCTGCTTCGGGTTGTCTATTTATGCATGAGCGAATCGTTATCCAGTAAATTTAACGCTTTTTCTCATTTTTATTACCCTTCTTTGTGAAAGGTTAATAAAATCGTGAGAATTTACATCGATCAATATAAAAAGAATCTTTGGTCGTTATCGGAATGGAAGTTGTGTCCCAGAGCAGATTTTGCTGTTTTTTTGTTGACCGCTGATATCTTGCACATTTCTAATCCCTGGGGATTAACATAAACCCATTCAACAGTTATTAAGGGTCTTTTTCCTGCTGATTTTAACCACCGCCCTGCAACGCTCATCAGCAACTGAAAATACCCTTGCATAAACACCAGATCTAAATGCAAGCTTATAATTACCAGGATCAATGCTGCGTAATTTTACACAGGAATTTTGCAATGATTAATTGCATTTTTTTTTCTTTCTCTTATCGACAGCTCGAAGTACCCCGTATTTACTGGAGAATCGATTCACGGGCTATAAACTGGTGCAGAAGAACAGCGCAGCACGTCTGGACTGCGGCTTCTATGGAGCGAGCCGCATCGATTGGTTCTCAAATTATGAAAAACTCTCAAATACCTCCAGGTAAAGCCAATAAATGCATGATATTGTTATCTGACTCGCAACATGTCACCGAATATGATTTAAGCTGGAATTTTAAAATCAAATTGCATAATGATATTAATTTCTGGCACATGCACTTTAATGCCAGTTGATCCTATTGAGCCAGTGTGGGATTTATTAATATTGATATTGATAGATTTATTGTTTTCTGTTATGATTATTTTAATAGGAATCCACCATTGTCGTCAATCATTTTTAACCTTCTTGTTATTGGAGATGCTCAGAGTTAAGCTTTATTCATTATTTGATATACATTATTTAGTATTAGCAATTAGCAGTTACAGTAACAAATACGCATTTTCATTGACTATTCAGCTTTTTCATTACTGTTTTCCTTATGGAAATAATTGCCTTGTTAGTATTAATTATTGATTGCTTCGCAAGTCTGTATACAGAAGGTTCTAATATTTATATGAATAGGTAATAATAATATTTATTTTAGCTGTCTGAATTATTATAAAAATGCAATTATTGCTGACAGCCAATTTATAAATAGTGTTTAATTAATTATGTGTGCATAGTATTCACATTTTAATACAAATGGGATTTTTAAATTTAAAAATACAATAATTTTCTGTCGTTCCTGTAGTAATAGTAATAACATTCTGTTGTTTATGTTATTCTTTTAGTTCTTTACCAACTTTCTATTGTTCGTGTAGTACTTTCTATTATTCCTGTATTACTTACTATTGTTCCTGTTGTACTTTCTATTGTTGCTGTTGTACTTTCTATTGTTCCTGTATTACTAACTTCCGTTGTACCTACAGACACAAGGTGTACAGTAACGGGTCGCTGTACTTCCCCAAGATGCGGGCCGCAGACGAGGGCAGCTACAGATGCGAGGGACTCAGCGACACCGGCCCCGCGCAGACGTTCACCTCCGAACTCGTCCTTGTCTGTAAGTACCGCTGTGTGTCGTCATCCTCTAAAACAGAGGGCCAGTACCTCCTTACATACACCACCAGATATTTGTCCTTCTCTGAGATCCAGGCCCTGTGAGTTCTTATGTCACTGGCCAATGGAAATTGTGCTCCCAGGTTTACTGCAACATTCAGCACTACAGATGTTGCAGGTTCCCTCCTGCCCTACACTCACTAGTTGATATGAATGAAAGAATCTTTAACCTCCTCACTGCTGCAGACATAAATATATATTATATATATAATTCAGTAGGAGAAGGTTAAAGCGGCTCTAAACCCAAATTAAATTTTTTTTTAAACACACAAATGTTTGTGAACTCTTCAGAATTGGGTTCGAGGTACCGGTAAGGATATTGTCCAGGTCAGAGATGTAGCGTATGAAAGAGTAGTTGTTGAGTCTGGATCTCAAGGATGTGTTAAATATGTTCTCCTGAATGCATCAGTAGTTATTGAAAATGTCCAGTGAAGACTACTGTTGATGCATTCATAAATTTACATTCTCAACTCCTTGAGGAATACACACAACACATGCTGCTGAATTTTATGATTGTATTGGTGTATTTATATTTAATCTTTGAATAATATTTCAATTTTTAAGTGTCAGTAATTTTCTATGGTGATTAATTTACAATCTTCCTGTGAAGTTCCAATTTGACACTGTGAGGATGTGTTAAATATATTTTCATGAATGCATCAATGCCCAACGTGACAGTTTAACTAAGATGTGAAAAAATAATGTTACAATCCTTCAAACACACTTTCAAATCAATTTAGTTATTTTTTCTCTCCTTAATGTAGTCTTCCGAATTCGTTATCATGTTTATAAAGTAAATAACAAGTTCTAACAGCTATTCAGTTTGACATTAGAGAGCTTGGAGAGCTTCATTTATTGAAATAAGGAGCTCTTAACAAGGCATTGGAAAATGTTATGTATTTAACCCAATCTGCTCATCAAACAGAATCCATGTGCAAAGTAAAATAACAATTATCAAATGCATTAGTATCAAGTAGACATATTAATGGATTAAAAAATGTAGTTTAAAGGATTGCTGTTGTAGAATGTGTTAAACATGTTCTAAGGTTGGAGTGGTATGCTTCCTAAAGGATTGAAACCCTAAGTAATATTTTCTATATCTGAGTGGTGTTGCATTAACCCTCTCCATGCTGGATTAGGCAAAAGCACTGCTCATTAGGGCATCAATGGTTGCATTCAGCAGGGAGAGTGTTAATGGTATCTTCACGAAGTAAGATCAAGGCAGAAATCAAGTCAATATTTCAATGAATAATGCGCAGCACTCATGGTAGCATTGGCCTTCAAAGAGTGCCTTAAGGCCTTCAATAAATATTTATTAAAGGCACACATATTAAATTAATGGAACGTCACTATAAAGGAAAATACCGCAAGTTTTATTATTAAATTGTCTGGTTCCTTTTTTAGCTAGAAAAAAACACGTAGGGGGGCTTTAAAATGTCCCATAAACAATATGGGATTCAATGATTCAAGAAGGTGAATACCTTTGTCCGAGGACTCGTCACTTGTGACACGCTTTGACTCTGGGGATCATTTGTTATTCAGGACCCGGGTGTCTTTGTTAAATCCTCTGCTGCTGGGCTAACTCTAGAACATACGCTATGTCAACATATCTTAGATTTACTAGTAAATAACACGGAATCTTTAATAACGTTTACAAGACAGCTCTTTGAAGTCACTGACCTCATAATCTCTTTTATGTCTAGGGGGTATTTGTGGATTATATTTCATAAAACATTAACGGGGTAAGTGATGCAATGTGTGGATGTTCGTGGCACTTTCACTGATTACTGCACCTAGAGAAATCTGACATTAACTAGAGGCAGCCATGAAGATATGGGATTTTACTGTTTTGATATGGTTTTAATAAATATTATTCTTTGATGCATATTGTATATTTAAGTTTATATCTTAGTTTTTCAGTTTATCAGTGGTTGAATTATGTTTAATAGATATAAATGTAATCAGTATGTTTTGAATGATAAAAAGTTAATAATATTGTGATTAAAAATTGTAAAATATTAAAAACACTTTTCAATTGTTAATACAACTTAATAAAATAATGTTTACATAATTAACGTGAATAATTATTGAATGAATGGTTTTGTTTTTTGAGAAAATAAATGTGAGGTGAAATTAATTCCATCGAGCTCTACATTTGATAGTTTGCCAGGCTACTGACTTCTTAATTTAGATAATAACTGATAAACACCATTGTACAGGTATAAAAGTGTTATCCCAGGAAATGTTAAGTATATATTATAACCTCGTTGAAAGGTAACCTTCAGATGAGGAGACATAATAAATTACTTTGACGAGCAAGTAAGTGTCACATAGATAATAGTCACTTATCATCCGTCCATCGTATGTCCGAGCTGACTATAATAATACCTGGCCGTGTCCAGTGTCGGACTTACCCGGATGAAGGTGAACCCTGTCAAGGGAGATAAACACCTTTGTCCGTACCTGGGCCCCAGTAACGAGCCACACCTGAGATCCCCCGTGTCTAACTGTCAGGTAATCCCCCCACTTGCCTTCTATCCAGGATAATACCCAAGCACATTAAAATCAACTTTGATGTCCAAGATCGAAAGAAATTGAAAAGCCGATATTTTTTGCTGATGGGATATCGGAATTAATTTAAAGCATTCCGTGACATTTTTGGTCAGTTGATGTCTTAATGCGTGCAGTTTGTCAGGTATGAACAAAAATATTTTGATTTCAATTATTAGTGAAATATTTCGGCATGGTCCAGTGATTATTGGTTGTCCTTCAAAGCGGAGGTGTATTAGTTATCCATTTACCATCTGGTCTGTCTTGGACTGTTCACTGATCACTCCCTGACACGATCTTAATGAGAGTATTTGAAGAATTTTCATTAAGGCCACCCAACACTGGTTGGTGAACCCACTTTTTTTCAAACTTCAAAGTTTCAAAGTTAAGAATATGAGGACGCACTGCAATGCATATTATGTGCACCATCCTGAGGATGCTATATTTCTGAGCAGATGTTATACACTACATCTGAGCACATGTTCCACTGGAGAAACTGCAGATGTTCTTGTAACAGGATCATGTTAATCCTAGTATTCAAACCCGAGTTGCCTAGATTGTGAGTCCAACACTCTACCCATTCAGCCAAAGTAATTGGGCCTACTACTGTCATTGGGCCTACTACTACTGTCATTGGGCATACTAATGCCATTGGGCATACTAATGCCATTGGGCATACTAATGTCATTGGGCCTACTACTACTGTCATTAGGCCTACTACTGTCATTGGGCCTACTACTGTCATTGGGCCTATTACTATCAATGAGCATACTAATGTCATTGGGCCTACTACTACTGTCATTGGGCCTACTACTATCAATGAGCCTACTACTGTCATTAGGCCTACTACCGTCATTAGGCCTACTACCATCATTGGGCCTACTACCATCATTAGGCCTACTACTGTCATTGGACCTACTACTGTCATTGAGCCTAATACTGTCATCAGGCCTACAGTACTACTACTACTACACATAGTACGTCTCACAGCCACTGGTACATTGCTACACTAAAGGTGCACTCTGACAAGACTGGCGGCCCCCAGTGTAATGTCTTGGTTGGTGCCAGGACTACTACAGTAGGTATGTGGTAATGGGTCCCAGTCACAGCTCAGCTTGTCGTGTGAGTTATAGAGGGAGCACTGTGACTTGTACCAACAATGCAAGGTCACAACCTGATGTTAGCGTAGGTTACAGGAGATACTATTAATGTATAATGTGGGTTAGAGGCGACACCGGTAATGTCTTTTATATAAATTTATGAGGTCTTGGAAGAGCTTGGGTCTTGCAGAAACATGGAGAGTTTTCGTCACTATCATCTCTATTCTTTTCCTGATTATTATCTATACTAATTACCTTTATGATTGGTGGGGACAGTTACCTAGGTTACAGTAAGGATTCAGTATTTCTCTGAGGTAGTCAACAACTTGTTTGTTCTATTGGTTCCTTGTACTAGATAATTACAGAGGATGAGAAAAATAAACTAGAAAATGCAGCTCTAAATCCCAATTTCAAACAATCCAATAAAATGGGTAAATTTTGGTGTGCCACTGTTTTCAGGTAAGAACACATGAGAAAACCTGTTGTTCTTTACCATCTGGCTATTTAAATTATTTACTTTCATCCTCTAAGACTGTTATGTAGATAGTCTATGTGACATGGGTTATCACATATTTTCTGAACACTACTTACATGTTTATCACATTTTCTGACCACTGATTATAAGAACATCTAGTTTTTGTCATGCTCTGGTTTTGTCATGCTATGGTTTTGTCATGCTCTGGTTTTGTCATGCTCTGGTTTCCAATGCTGTACCAGTAATGAAGAAGTCTCTTGTCACAACTAGGTCTGCACTAATGGTACAAAGGTTAATGGGTATCATTCAGTACGATGTCAAGTTATGTCAGGATCTCTTTACAGGAACTATACCCTTGAGTAAGTCTAGCAACAACTGTGTTATAAGACACCTGGCTTAATGACTATTGGATTATTTCCCCCAGCTGTGTGTAACAGTGTCCGATGCTTACTACTGTTTGGTGTTGTGTGTAAGTAAGGAGGGTACTAGCTTACGGTATTGGTGTTGGATGTGAGTAGGGGTGGGTAGGTTGGGTAGGTTGGGTGGGTGGTTAGGTGGGTAGGGTAGGTAGGTAGGTGGGTAGGTAGGTAGGTTAGTGCCTGCCTGATACAATGGTAAATAGGTAGGTGTGTGGGTTTGGTGGGTAGGTAGGTAGGTGGATGGATTTGGTGGGTAGATAGGTAGGTGTGTGGGTTTGGTGGGTAGGTTGATAGGTAGGTGGATGGGTTTAGTGGGTAGATAGGTAGGTAGGTGGATGGGTTTGGTGGGTAGATAGGTAGGTGTGTGGGTTTGGTGGGTACGTTGATAAGTAGGTGGATAGGTTTGGTGGGTAGATAGGTAGGTGGATGGGTTTCGTGGATAGGTAGATAGGTGAATGGGTGGGTTTGGTGGTTATTTAGATAGCTAGAGATTTTGCTAGATTGTAGAGTAGGTGGGTGGGTGAGTTTGCTAATTAGATAGGTAAGTAGGTGAATGGTTTTGTTGGTCATGTAGATAGGATGGGGGGAGGGCAGTAGTTAGTTAGGTGTGTGGGGGGGGATATGTGGGTGCATTGTAGGTAAATATATAGGTAGATGTGGGTAGGTATTTGGTTGGATATGTGGGTGGGTGGTTAGGTTTTTGGGTGGGGGTGGCACTGTACATCTGTCTGTCACACTGTGGTAGGTTACAGCTGTGGAGGAGGCTCATAATTCAGACTCGGCAACTGGCTTCATGTCTGACATGTAATTACTGATCACACCTGGCTGAGGGAGCTTGGACCGTCTTCACATCAGGCAGAGTAAAGCAGGGAGGAATATTCGGGGAGGGATATTCACATATAATTATACCTGGGAGTTCCTATCAAGCAAAAATTCATCATGAAACAAAAGTCACCATTAGCCAGGTATTAGTTGTATCATAGATATTACCAACCAGAAAATATAAAATAATCTTTGTATGGACATTCTGTCGGATACATGCACTTGAATTTTATGTTCCAATCAAAATGAATCAGGGCAGATGTTCCAATCAAAATGATTCAGGCCAGTTTGATTAGAATATGCCTATGAGATGAACATAAAGTAATTTGTAAGAAATAGGATAAGTTGTAGTGCTGTAAGAGAAAATAGCAGATTGGTTTTAGAGTGACTGTTCCTGGAAAAGGGGGAGAACTCTATACTAATTGCTTCTAGAATAACACCAGTTTTTCTTTCCATTTTCAACAAGCTGGTCAAAACATTTGTGTTTTTCTTGAGCTTGATGGAACACACGGTAATAGATTAGATGTTGTAGCTGAAACATTGGAGTTTCTCTTCACAGTAAACTCAAGAGAAAGTTAAACATTTGGTAACGCATAAATGGTACTTTTAGTATTTTTTAAAAGTATTTTTTTAAATTCTAAACATGATTTTTTTTTAATGTAATGGATAACAGACATGTAAGCAAATGTATTAAATGTTGATTGATATTATATTAGATTTCTAAAATGTAATATTAATTTTCTTTAAAGGATTAATGTGAATGGAAGCTAACATTATTGTTATTGTAAGTTCACTAACTTACAGTCATACATACAAACACATACACCTACACATACACCTAAATCTGTGTAGGAATCACAGATGTAAAGATGCTGTAAATTGGAAACAGTTTTAGGAAAATAGCATCCTGTCATCAGTCAAGCTTTGAAGTCAGTGATGTACAAGGCTTCCTTCCATATCATACATTTCCTGTGGTGTAATAAGAATGTTTTTGTGAATACATAGCTTCCTCATTATAAAGCACGTTCATAAAAATCAACCCCCAACATTATTTAGGATATTGTTTATATCTGTAACTATTGAAACTTGCTTTAATGCGGAAAAACATTTCGGAAATATTTCGTAAAAATTTACCAAGAATTTCTCTGCCAATGGTGGTATGATGAGGACAGACGATGAATAATTCCAACGAGGAACAATCAGGAGTCTGAGGTATCGGAGCAACAAGTAAAAAGATCTAATCTGTATCGCTCGCTAAAAATACACGGTGGGGTTCCGTACAGGTAGGTGCTACCTTGGGTTTACGTTCGTTTACGTTCGTTTACGTTCGTTTACGTTCGTTTCCCAATGCACACTGTTGCCTCTGCATTCCAGTATTGGTGCACCTGCTGGAAGGTAGTGCTTTAACGATGGCGCCCGTACCGTGGTCGACACCGCTTCTGAAGATCCTCCTAGCTACGGCTCATGTATGCTCCGTAAATCTTTCCCACACTCTTCAGATGATAAACGTGTAGATACTTTGAATGAACATTCACGAGTGTGTACCGGTGCATCTTGAATTTTAAGGGGAATAAAAAGAATGCCATTATTTTTTATTAAAGGTGTATTTTAATTTCATGATTGGATTTGAAATTGTTATTTTATATATGTGTTTATTAAGAGATTAATGATTTATTTGTCCAAACAAATAAGTCACAAAATATCAAAATAATTGTAAAAATTGAGAGGAATAAGAAGCTTTTTTAATAAATGTATATTTTCAGGGAATAATTTCCCTGCCAATTAAGTATATGAAATAACTGGTTGTCGCTTTAATTTAATGTATTTGAATAGTACATGAATAATCCATTTGCAAAATATAATATAAATATATCATACTTTCACAATGATCAATGCCTCTTTCATTGAATTTGACTTTGTTTCAGTTTTCACCATTAGCGAAATTCATCATTTAAAAAAAAAATTAACGGTATTAGAAAATTTGGCCATTCACAGTATAAAGATGGATAAGATTAATTTTCTTTTTTTTTTAAAAGAGAGGGGTTTTATGTGACTCATTTATCCATGCTTCTGCACTCAACATTAGGTCTTAAATTGTACGCGGAGAAAGGGGAACGGGAGTCGCATTGCGGAGAAATGGGGGAAATGGGAGTCTCGATGCGGGTGGCGGACATAAAGAGTTTTAACAGGAAGACGGTGAATGGCTGCTTAACTTTATACTGGGATATTATCTTCCGCAATGATAGGAATTTGATAAGGACATTACATGGTTTAACGTCGCTTTTGTATACGTTACTACAGAGACACTTATCGTCAATGTTGTGATCTACATACCAAAATGCGATAAATACATGGTTTTAAATATATACAATAAATACCAGATAGATAGTTAGTTATATTAACAACGTAAATGCTACGTTATTATTAAGTGGTGTTCAATGGACCTAGAAATTGAAGGCTATTTAATGTTTTAAAGTAATAGCTTTCGCTTCATCCATTTAACAAAATGTTAATTGGAACCTCGTGTTTCTAAATGAGTTTTCTGAAGGGTGTTTTTCAGGGGGGTCATTTCAAGCATAATGTAATAGCCACACCGTGAAACATTATAAACATCTTAATTAAAGTTCTATGTTATATAACTATGACATAAATTTAGATTATGCTACGGTATTCCTTTAACCCTCTCCCTGCTGGATTAAGCCCGGGCACTGTTTGTCAGGGCATCTCCGGTTGCCTTCAACATAGAGAAGGTTAACCACCTTTCTGCTGAAGTCAATGTTACAAGATGCTCTACAGAACATATTTTTTTATCTATTCAGCAACAAGTTGGTTAAAACATGTCATGAATATAATACAGTATGGTTTATGATAGTTAAATGTATTTCTAAGACTATTAAGCCAAATATAAGTTGTATATGGACAATGTGGTTTTATGTTCAGTGCCATGAATGTTTTTGCAGTCAGAATGCCAAGGTAAACGAAATATTTGCAGAACATTAACAGAACAAGAATACTTCTCAACTAAAACATTTTCATTGGAAACAACCAGATTGTTAAACAGTTTTCCCAGTTACAGCTGAATGTACGGTGATGGGGCGCTCGGCACTGCGCATTTGTATAGTCTACGGAATCGGCAAATGACAGTCAGTGTCAAACATGCCCAGTTTTAAACAATGGCAATTTAAATAATGCCTGTTGCAGTTCTGTAAACAGTGCAGAGGTGTAAGTCACAGGTGATGGGGAAAGCGCAAGTGGGCTGTACTAAGGTTATCATAGGCAGCCAGGGAGTTTACGTAATGGTAGAAATACTGTAATGTACGCCATTTGTTTCTCTAGAGTCAATATGGCTGTCTTCCAGGTGTTTTTTTAATTAAGTTTTGTGTGTGTGTGTGTGTGTGTGTGTGCGTGTGTGTGTGTGTGTGTGTGTGCATGTGTGCGTGTGTGTGTGTGTGTGTGTGTGTGTGTGTGTGTGTGTGTGTGTTATCCACATATATATTAAAATTAAAATTAAATTAATAACTTATTAGAATATATGATTACACAACATATATAAACACTAAAATCATTACAAATTATTGTTAACTAAATTTATCAATTTAGAAAATTTAATGGAAATCCTAAATATTAAATTAATAAATTATTGGAACATGAGATTACAAAACACATCAAATAAACACTAAAAATCATTAAAATATATTGTAAAATAAATTTATCAATTTAGAAAATGTAATGGAAATGCTAAAACTGTTCCAATTCAAATGGTTTTCATGAAAATATATGCATTTCCGATGATGACAAACTTGTTGCTAAAAGTACGGTAGAGGAGATGATGACTGGTGACTCATCTGTGTCATCATATTTCAGCCTGCAACAATTGTTGCTCGTGGTCCCTGACAACTCTCCTGTCACCCTCTGCCACCCAGCCGACCTCGCGTGTCATCCTACATAATACCCGCAGTCTTGGGTCATCCTTCTGTCAGTTTTCGAAATTTCAGAATCAAACAGAAAATACAACACAAAAGAGGATATTCTCCAGGGATTTTTGACTAATTGGTGTCCTGATTCATGTTCTGTGCTAGGACGTGATGTTCTGTGGTAGGAAGCGTTCTGGCTGTTGGAAGTCAATAGTTCTGGTCATCTCGGATGAGTAATTCTAGAACTGCTTGTCCATCTGCATCATAGTTGGAGTCTGTGTGACTGACAGGTGTATATGATCTCCAGTAACGAGTTTGAGAATGTATTCACTATGTAACATGTAAGGAGCAACAAGAAGTCGGATATCTTGTACGTGTTTAGATTAATTGGGTCTGTGTGTTAATATTTTGATTGCATTACATGTGGGTTGTAGCATAACTCTGGAAAGATTTTTTCAACTCTGGACATACAGATAATTTTTTCATATCTTTGGTCACAATTTATTGAGTACCGTATTCTGTGTGTAATGCATAAGGAGCCATCATAAGTCAGATATCTTGTACATGTTTAGATTAATTGGGTCGTTGTGGTAATATCTTGATAGCATTAACATGACTCTGGAAAGCTATTTTAATGTCTGTTTTTGGGTCATGTTAAGTCACAATTTATTGACAGATGATATTCTTTCTCTAAATGAAATGCTTGCTACATGTGATGTTGAAAAGTAAGATTTAATACAAGAATTGTGTTGTCCAGTAAAAGACATAGAATGGTGATTATTTCCATTGGAATTGTATAATACTATTCATATGATTTACAGTACATACCGGTACAGTATCTTCAGCATTTTATTTTTCTAAGATTACAGTACCATTGGTTAAATTGATTTTTATGATTATAACCTAATTGCATCTATGTGGTTCTAATTTTACAAGAATTATCAAAAATATTTCCTTTCATGATATAGCTTTTTTTCTGCTTGATAATGTGTATAATCCAACAGATGTCTTGGTTTTTTTTCTACCACAAATGTTACCAGCTGTACACAAGATTTATAGCAACTTAATGTTGTGGTGACAATTGCCCTCTTTGAAAACGACATGTCGTCATGTTTATAAATGTCCCATCATAACTGCCTGATGATGTCGGCATAGTTGCCGACGAAACGTTGTGGTATATTATTATTATATACTACCGTAGTATTATTATGTACATAGACTTTCCCTTCATTTATATCCATCATTACTTGGCAATGTTAATCTATAGTATTAATTTATTTATACTTCATGCAAAGAACATTAAGAATCTTGATGACTTGATAATATTTATCTTTACCTTTTTGATATTGATCAGTTCTGGAAAATTGTTGTTTGATATGCAGACTTATTTTAAGCTTTGTGCACAAAATTTCTCAGAAATGTTTTTGGGACACAACTGGAATTCTCTGCATCCACTGATCCTATCTTTTATAAGAAACTAGTGAATGTAAGTGATGACTGAGATTCGTGGTCACGAGACCGTCTCTGGTCGGCCGACTGTTCAAAGCGGTCCCTGGTATTACTACACGCGTTGGATCATGGAAGGATATCTTCTGGAATGTAATTGGAACCAGCGGAGTTCTTCTATCGGAACCAGTGGAATGAGGGGCTTTTGTGATACCATCAAGAAACACTATTTGTAACAACTTTGTCGTTTGTCTCCATGTAAATAAAGACTCGCATTACAGCACTGGACCCAAAAAAATGGCGACATATTTTGTGATTAATTTGTAGCCATGGCAAAGATTTCGGAGTGAATGGCAAATAGGGAACAAAGATGGAAGAACTCTCTTGCAGGGGAGACAGAAAATAAACAGGTCTGATACGTGAATGTCGACATCTGCTCCTTTGAGAGATGGAGATGACGATTTCTTGACTCGTAGGGAAACAAGTAATTCCGATTCTAAATGAAATCGGCGAACTTTTGTCCGTGGCTTTCAAGATGAGACAGTGTATATGGAAATGACAGGGATGACTGATTCCATTTCAATCAAATAGTGACAGCGTTATCGACATCTCCAGTTTGATAGATACTTGTGAAAATTACAAAACAAAGTCAATACTGGTCAAGCGGTAGAAGATATAGGCCTGTAACATAGTTAGTGGCCGCTCAAGTTTTATATGCCGCTTCTGTCACGCACAGTCCAACAATCTTTTCCTCATCAAGTGAAATAGTTCCATAGATAGTTTTCAAGAAGATATTATTCGGTCTTGGGACTCCTGAATAATGAACCAAATTGGTCGTTCAGTTGTATTTGAATTAATGTATTTTTTGTTTTTGTTTTACCATCTAATGATGATGGGTGAATAATAAACCATTAGAGGCATGCATCTTTACATCATTATATAATTATATATATTGTTGTATTAACATATAGTTTTAACAAACCCTAATGTAACTGCAGTGAAAGAATCTTGAAAGTGGCTCTAAACTCCAATAAAAAAATATTAAAAAAATAAATCATGTTTTATTTTATTTAAGAAGTAAAATTTACTGGTACATTATATACTGAAAGAAAAATTTAAGGGAACGCATGTATTGTAACACGACATTGTTGCTAAGCGGTTCTATAACCTTTC
>JAVCKZ010071279.1:0-10278 GCA_034780755.1 Lepetodrilus elevatus
GGATATTTGTCTACCAAACAGCGGTGGAAGGGGTTTTGGAAGTACAAACATGATTTTATGTATGTCAAGTGAATGTATTTTGTAGTTGTAGCTAAGAACTAGTCTAAAACAACCATAAATATATGTGATATTATGCCTTTAATAACTTTGATATAATGAAAATGTATAAACATTTCTGTATGATACAGTTTGTATATTTGTATCTCATTAATATATCATTTCATTAATCATTTTCAGTTAATAATTTAATACATAATTCAAAGATATTTTTTATTTATAACAATATCAGGATTTCAAAAATTAAGAACCATACTTAATACCCATGCTTCTCATGCATGCAAATGTGATAGATTATCGCAACAAATTAACTTTGAAATATCACTGAAGAAAACAATCTGGCTACATATTTCTATGATTATTCTCAGCAAATGTTAATAATATCCAGTCAACCAAGCTTTCACCAATCATCCAAAAATATATACCAGTAGTTAATCAAAATTTCTTAAATTAGATAGATCACAGTGCAATAAATAAAAATTGGCCTTAATATTTTAAATAAACATAATGCAGTAGAAACTACATGTAATTATGTTTAATTTTATACAAATAAAACAATATTACCATCCATGGATAAACTGAAAATGAAGTTAACTGTTCCAAATTCAAGATAAACGTCAAACAGAGTTGTTTCCCTTGACCATTCACCCACACACAGACAACTTTTACACAAACAGTACACCACATACTTGTAGCAGAACTAAACCTATTCTTATAAAAACGTAACAAAATAAATAACAAATATAAAACAATTATGCAACATACAATATTCTAAAATGATCTCATAAAACCAGCGACATAAAAAAATGGATGCATTTTTCATCAGACATTATGCCAACACATCTTTCATCTTTAAATACAAAATAAAAATGTACAAATGAGTACGCTATGAATTTACAACAAATCTTGTTTTTAAAACAAGTTCAGCTATAAGTATGATGCTTGGTATATTGCTCGAACATATCCTTGGCATTAATGCTTTGCAATGACTTACCCAAATTAGTAATTTCCCAAATACATTTGTCAAACAACCACATGCACAGTATTACAGCATGATGACTTTGCCCACCCTTCTCTTGAAGTTCATTAGAATATCTTGAGGAGAAATATATATCTTGTACATTGTACAAATGGTGCGGTGCTGTTAGTATGACAACAAGTTTCAGTACTGTTTGCAATCTATATTTCTACCATTTTGATTAACATCATTTACCCGACCCCCACCCCAAATATTATTATTTAGACAGGAACAGATTTATTATGAAAACATTACTCATCACAATAGTAATCTAGCACTTGTGTATCATCCTATTGCCATGACAACACACTTATCACCATACAGTGGTTTAGCACTTGCAGTTAATCCTGTTTCCATGACAACATGTAACATTGTGACCATGCTATTTATTTATTGTTAAGACAGCATTGTATGTCAACATTAACATTGGTATATTGTATTCCATTTTACATGATATACATCTTTACATTCTGAACTGTCACTCCTCACCCTTTTGCCATGACAATATATTTAATCATACGGTGGACTAATACCCATTTCAACCAGATGTCATGGCAACAAACCTGACTGTTGTCGTGACAACACATCTTGTTGAAAGCTGTATAAATATCCATTTTATCTAAACGCCACAGCAACTAACTTGACTGTTGCCATGACAACACACCTCATTGAACGCTGTACAAATACCCATATTCGTCCTAATGCCATGGCAACAAATCCAAATTGGTTGCCACGGCAATGTTCACGTGTAAATTATCAAATGGTGGATTCCCGCGCGGAGTCGTCATTGTCCCCCACATACACGCCGCTCTCGCAACTTTCCAACCAGGAGGCGCTGCGATGTATCTCCTTCTCCTGATCGTGCGGGTCGTCGGACATGCCGGTCATGGTGTTGCTGAACTGGTAGATGCGCGCCCTCGGCACACGCCCCGACACGATGAGGTAGTCCTTGACGGCGCGCCCCACCACCTGACACAGCACCCGCGCACACAGCAGCACGATCACAATGTAGGCCGTGGTGAATGCAATGTGGCGGAACATGTCCACCAGGGGAGATAACTCTGATTCAACTAGAGTCTGCAGTTTCAAAATGTTCAAATCTGAAAGGGAAATAATTAATAAATGATTACCTGGAGGGTTCATTTCACAAACACGGTGTTCAAAGATTATTTACCAGATTTCCATGTAAAAAATAATGTTTTTCATGCATGTATCATCAATATCTAAACTACATAGCTAAGCTAATTTGAATGCTGTTTGAGAAGTAATTAGTATTCCGTACATGTAGGAATAATATAAATAATATCTTACAATAATGTGTAAACAAAATTAAACAAATTCATTTAGAAAACATAATTTGTTCCACTCACTGCTGTATTGACGAGTGGGCACAGGAAGGAAGTTGCAGGATGATAGCGGTGCATGATGGGATGGCTGGAGAAATGAGAGATCACATCCAGCCGTTGATGTTTTGTTGCACAAACTTGACAACATGGAGGTCAGCGTGGACAGCTGAAATAATGTCATTCAAATGTCATAAAGTGAAGTTACTCAATCGGTAATGTATCTCTATCATCCTGCTGCTATATGATGACTAATATCAAATATGGCAAAATTAGTTTCACGTCTTTGAAAATTACATAGGCCATATCAAAATTATTAACAATAAAAATGTATTACAAAATTACTTATCATGACAAAGAAAAAAACATGTGCGTAACTTCCCACATCAATTTCCTAGCTAACTTTACTGTTTTAAACAAAACATAAAAATAGTACAGTTACAGTACTAATAAATCAAAAATTAAAATACCCCTAGCTACGCGCCTGAAACCTGGCACCTAAAAGTGTGTACAGACCTGTTTTTCCCAGGTATCGAACAAGACTGTGTTCGTGGTATCCACGTCCAAGTCCACCGACCTCTTGAGGTCGCGGAGAGCGCGGTTCATGGCCTCCGCCACCGTGGCCAGGTGGTGGTTGACGGTATCCGCGTGCCACTGCAGCTCCTCCAGTAGCAGGTCCGCCCCGACCAGCGAGTGGAAGTTGTCCCGACTCAGACAGGCGTCCAACACACACATGACACAACACACGAATATCACAACAGCTGAGGAACAGAGGAACCTCCACATAAGCTTGGACATGAGCGCCCGATGCACCCAGCACACCACGGAGAGGAGGTCCTGCACCAGCCAGAAGTCCTGGAACTTCTCCTTCTCCTTGGACTTGGTCAGCATCTTCTGCGCCCAGATGTCCCGCAGGATGTCCTCTTTGGAGCGCGGGTACGACTGGCAGAAATACACGTTCAGCTCGTTCTCCTGGTTCACGTTCTCGTTGGCGTTCTCCGTGAACGGGCAGTTTTGTTCCAGGAGGTCGAACTGTCGCGGAGGGTTCTGCCCGGTCTTCATCTTCAGAACCTTCCTGGCGGAGTCGTCCTGAGGAATGAGGTCCTCGCATCCCTGCTTCACCTCCTGGATCTGGGTGTACAGCCACGCCAGACGGAACACCCACAGGAATATGTCCATGAGCAGGAACAGCGCGATGAACAGGTACAGCATGGAGTTCATGGTGGAGTCGATGGCTTCTATGCTGCTGCTGATGTTCCTGACACTAGAACTGTGGACAGTGTAGATGTCTTTGTGGGAGGTGTCTCCTGAGGAATCCGACGGCCGCTGCATCACTATGTACTTGTATTCCTGAAGACTGGAGTTGGTGACGAGGACTTGGGGGACTCCAGTCGGCTGGATGGAGTTGATGTTGGTTGCTACGAGAGCGTCTATCGATGGAGCTAAGGATTCCAATCTGAAATGCAGACACTTTACATTGAAAAAAACTTTGAAAATGACATTGATATAAATGATAACTTAATTACAGAATGTTTTGCTAAAAGAGTTTTTTTAAGACTAATCAGAAGACTAACTTCCGTTAATCTCGATATACTCAGTATTGGTGTAATTACTAGTACATTTACACATTACTAGTCGCATATATATAATAATTATGTGTAACTCTCCATGCTGAAGGAAACCAGAGATGCCCTAAAGAGTTGTGCCAGTACCTCATCCAGCAGGAAAAGGGTTAATTGCATGCATGCGAAATTAAAAGCTGTATTTCTGTGACATGACTGTGACATCACTCTGAGAACAAGATCAAGTTACCTTTGAGAAATGATCTTGTCGACTGACAACAGAGCATCAGCTTTATCCATTTGCAGCCAACTGAGGAATCTAATTAAATGTGACGTTGACATGGTATCAGAGTTATCTCCCTTCTTGTTCTGATACAGAAAAACCTCTCTGGGAAAGTCGAACCATCCATTCTTAGTCACCTCCTCAACCTCGCTGTAATATTTCTCCGACAGATGCTTGAACCGTTCTTGCACGGTTCTATTGCATTCCTTGATAAAAGCCTGTATTTTCTCTATATGTTTGGCGGCATTGGTGCGAGCCATATTGTCTGCCATGAACTGGAGTGATCCATTCTGGACGTAGATGACCTGCAGCTGGTTCTCGAGGTGCGCCACATGTCTCGTCAGCACCATGGAGTTCTCGGTGTTCAGGTGATGGGCACAGGCATCCTTCCTCTGCTGGAACAGCACCATTAAATAATCCAACTCAGACTTTTCAAATTTTTTCATTTCGTCCATAGAAAGTTTCACTTCTTGATGCAACTTGTCCGTCAAATTGGACACTTTTGTCAAATTTGAAAACACAGTGAGATGCGAGAAGTAGAGAATTCCGAACGCCACGGAGAAGGTGAAAACGATGGAGTAGGTGACGTACAGGAGTAGGAACGCGAACACGATCGTCCTGGAGGCCGTCTGAGGTGACGAGGAACTGTACGTTTTCTCGGGAGGCTTGGTGGCGTTCACGTTGTTCAACGGCATCGACTCCGTCTTCACCATCTCCACCACGTTGTGTCTGGCCTTGATGTGGACGCACACGTACACCACAAACACGACCGCGATGGTCACCAGGGAAAACGCGGCGACAACGATCACGGGCAGCCAGATGGAAGACGAGGAAGCCTTTCGGATGTCCTGCTGCGTGGCGACTGCTGAGGAGGACGACGTCACGTCCTGTGGTAGGACGATGGAGGACAGGAGGACACGGTGGGACGTGATGGAGTCGTTGATGATGACCATGAAGATGTCAGGAAGACGTGGTTGAAGGCTCGACACGTTGAACATCACGTGGAACTCGGCCCGCTTCGTTATCAGGACGTCGAAATGTCCGATGCAGCGAGTCATCATTTTGTCGTAGATCTGGATACCAATTACTCCTGGGTGTCCGGTCAGGGAACCTGAGAAATACACACAAAATAGATCTTTAACAAGCTGACAAGAAGTAGCATGTGTTTCTATTGGCAAGGGAAAGAGACTTCTTTCCATTGTATTGGAATTGTGAATACAGACAATTATGGTGATTTTGCATTCGGCTGAGGAACTAAAAAGGCATTATTTTACTGCTACTACATGGATACATGTTGCCATTGGTGCGTTGGTATTTTTTGGTTCAAGTCTGCTGCACTGGGTACTTTTAAGTGCTCTGTTGATACCATGGGTACAGTCCTTGCCAATTTCTTTTAGATTCTTATTAACACAATTTCCAAAAATGTCCAAACAAATATTTTTTAAAGTTAAAATTTAAAAAAGAAGTGGATTCATATTTGATAAAGATTATTTGATGGTCAATGCATATGAAACAGAGGACCTTGCCAGTCCTGGAATTCAAACCTGATTTGCTGGAATGCGAGTCCAATGCTCTTCCGACTGATCCAAAGAACTATCCCCGCTGGCCGAGACCAGTAGGGACATCTTATACTATATCCGGCTATGAATATACACATATATCGACACGTACCTGTGATGTTGATGGTCCAGGCAGCTCGTAGTGGAGACCAGGTGATGCTGGTGTCCAGGGAGGTGGGAATCAGGATGGAGTCCGGCAGATCGGGCTGGAACGTGGACAACACTGACTTTCCTTCTGCAAGAACCAATAGGACACGGTGAGGCAACTGTTACAGCTAGTCATTACGACATTCACATTGTGATACAACAAATCTGCATTTCGCAAAAGGATCATACTGCATATTACTGTCAGAAGCAGTCATAAAATCTTATCATAATGTGCCACACTACAGACTTGTACACTTGGCCATCACAAGCCACCGGTAACCTTTACTGCTACTTTTCATAACTGTCAGAAGTAGCTGTAAAATCTTTCATAGCAAGCCATTACTCAGGATTCAAATTTTGTGTTAACTGTTGTGAGACCATGGGTAATAACAACGCTGCCCCATGCTCTTACTGATGTATACATTTATAGAGTAAGAATAATGTCCATGGGTGCTGCGTTCAAAGACACAAGCGGCTTGCAAGCGACTTACCAAACTAGCCACTGTCTCGAGAGTTGTATGAACCATACATGGGACAGGGAACCAGTTTAGTTAAGTGGCTTACTCAATGTGTGTGTCTTTGAACGCACCCCTGGTAGACATGACCGAGATGATGCACAAGTATTGGCAAGGCAGATTCTTTACAGCATACGTACCATCGACAATTAGCTTGATGAGTGGCGAGCGGTCGCTGCGATACATCTGGTAGTACCTCTTCCCCCGCTCCTTCAGGATCTTGGCAGTCACCTTCACGGCGTTAGACTTGTACACGGTCTGGTTCGGATAGACCCGGGACAGGTTCTTCTCACAGCCGTCGTTCATCCACGTAACGGAGCTGTATCTGAACGGATGGTCGAACTGGATGTACGTGTACATCTGCGTCCCAAAGTCCTTCCTGATGTCGTAGCTCCGGGTGCCGAACTCGTGCTGACGTTTGAGCGGGTGCAGGGAGAGCTCGCCCATCTGCTCCACGATGTCCGTGTGCTGGGCGATGGTGATCATCTCATCTTGGAAGTCGAACCAGGTGTTGTGGTGGACGCTCATGAAGTCCAGTGTGGTGGAGAGCTCTCGGTGCGACGCCAGGTCGTCTGCGGTGATGGTGAAGTTGCGCTGCTCTATGTTGTAGTTGAGGGAGGGGATTCGAACCTCGTAGCTGATGTGGTAGAGGAGAGATGGCTTCTTGTACTTGACGTGACACATGAACTGCTTGTACATCTTCTCAAACACTGGAGACAGGGTGAACATGTACACTTCACCTGCAAAAACGAGAATTATTGATGTCAATATCAATAATTATTTCAATATTCAAAAAGCTTTTAACCTATATGATATCATGTGCTAGATAAGCAGGAAGAATTATAGATACACTATTTCATTCCAAACCCTCTCCACCTTAGCCCAACCTACTTTACCCTAGCCTAACCTATTGTACTCATAACCCAACTTATTTTAACCTAGCCCAACCTACTCTACCTTAGCCCAACATACTGTGCCCAAATCCTACATTGTCTACCCTATCACACCTTGCCTACACTCTCTGACCATCTGTGGAAACGTGTGGAGAATATCCTAACTTATCCGCACCTTTTGCACACTCTACATTTGCTTCTGGACATGAAGAACTGTAAGCCTGGTTACATGTCGGCATCTTGTAACATCCAATGTTACAGCACTTGATAGCGTCGGTGATGTTACCTGAAAAACAAGAGGACATGATTACCACCATGAAGGTTTCTGATGACCAAATGTTCATGGGTGTAGATATTCAATGTTGTAGAAGGTACACCACAGGTAGTATAGAAACATACATGAGACATGGTATAATGAATTACAGGAGACATGGGAGGTTGGATGAACTACGGGAGACATGGGAGGATGAATTACAGGAGACATGGGAGGTAGGATGAACTACGGGAGACATGGGAGGTTGGATGAACTACAGGAGACATGGGAGTTAGGATGAACTACAGGAGACATGGGAGGATGAACTACAGGAGACATGGGAGGATGAACTACAGGAGACATGGGAGGTAGGATGAACTATGGGAGACATGGGAGGTAGGATGAACTCACCATCTTTGCTGCATGTATCCCGCTCCAGACATGTCTGACACTCATCCTGGTTGAACTTGCAGTCCTCTGAGGGGAAGCGCATGGCCTCGGCGTTGGGGTTGGGCATCCCGAAGATCAGCGACAGCGGAGTGTTGTCCGGGCAGACCACGCTGTTGTGCTGATCCAGGAGGACTGTCAGGTTCTGCCGCCGGTTGATCTGTAAATTTTGGTTTTAAAAAATCATGTTTTTATGTTCAAGGTTTGATGCATCAGTATACATCAAGGCCGTGCATTGGTTTAAGGATTGTAAGTAAGTACTGAGAGATCTTGTTTAATATCATACCTCGTATTTGTGACAGGCAGTGTTGATGTATCGGCGGAGATGCTCCTGTCCATCCTTGTATCCGGGTGGACAGTTTCGTTGGCCCGATTCACAGGTCACAGATTTAGCCGCGGTGATGCGATGCCGGAAGATGTGGAGGTACAGACTGTAGAAGTCTGGCATTGGATCCCTGGAGCAGAATCATGTAGGTGTTCAATTGACAATAACAAATCTGCTCAATTGGTGCCATATGGGGAAACCAAATGACTACACAAACATTAATGAACAGAATGGCATGGCAATAGATACTAATGCCATAATTGTTATTACACACACACGCACGCACTCACGCGTCCACCCACGCACGCACCCACACACACACACACACACCTGCAGTATGTATCAATGGTGTCCTGGAACCTCTTCTTGAGCGTGGAGGAGATGTTCCTGTTCTGGTAGAAGAAGGCGTTGTCGTCCACGTGGTCTATGTCCACGTACTCGGGGACCAGGTAGACGTCGGAGATCCCGATCTTGATCTGCAGACCAGAGATCCGCTTCCACACGTAGTCCATGCTCTGCTGGTTGTTGGTGACGTACATTGGCGTCTCCAACTCCTCCATGTCGCGCAGCCGCTCCATGAACACGTTGTCCGACGACGACACATTGATCATGGTGCCATCTGGTGGTGAAGGAAAGATAAGTGCAACATACAGCAAAATTCAAGATACACAGGGCACAACATTTTTAGGGGGTACTCTCGTCCAGCGCAGATTGCGATATGTTTCTTTATTATTATTTATTTTTAATTGGGATATAGAGCCGTTTTATCCGGTGGTATGTTCTACCAGATTATTTTAACAATACGTGTCCCGAAATGCAATGTCCTGGTATTATAGAGATTACATTGCTGTATGTGGTTTTTCTTTCAATTTCAAGATTATTTCACTTGTATCACGGCTTGTCAGTCTAGGGCAGGATGAAACACACAACATCAACAGCATAAAATGTTGCAGTAAACCTGTAAGCACCAGCTGGTACTGACAGACCAAGGATGATATGGAATCGTTGTGAACATTGATGCCGGGCTCTAGGACAAGATTTGATCCTACCATCGTGCTACCAGCTATGGTCACAGTCAAGAACCATCTGCATTTACATCTTATTTAGTTATTACAAATTCTTTTAACCCTCTTGTTCATAAAGATGTTCAACATGGGAGGGCTTTGGACTAGTCCAGCAGGAAGACAGTTAATCTGCTGGGCTTTGATCAGACATCCTTTATTGTAAAACAATGGGAGAGACGCAGAACTGTACGACACTCCCGGGTCCTGTTCCACGGAATGATTACAGAGCTGCCATACCAGCCTCATAACACTACACATCTGTCCATCTACAGCCAGATACTTCCCTCAAAGGTCTACGATCATCCTATGCAATAGGGTCATGCTTGTTATAGAGCATTGATCTAACAAAGAGCCATTTCAAAACTAGGCTTAAATTGTAGCTAGTCCTTTGGAATCAATGACTGCCAGCCTTCTAAATACCAGTATCAGTAGTAAGACAGGCATACTACTGTCTATTAATATTGCTGTGGCATATTGTCTAGAGATATTGTCATGACGTATTGTCATTGCATGTTATCATGGAATCTTGTCTGGACATATTGTCATGATGTGCTGTCTGGACATCTTGTCATGATGTGCTGTCTGGACATAGTGTCATGATGTGCTGTCTGGACATATTGTCATGATGTATTGTCCGGACCTATTGTCATGATGTATTGTCCGGACATATTGTTATGATGTATTGTCCGGATATATTGTTATGATGTATTGTCTGGACATATTGTCATGATGTATTGTCCGGACATATTGTCATGATGTATTGTCTGGACATATTGTCATGATGTATTGTCCAGACATATTGTCATGATGTA
>JAVCKZ010071290.1:0-13783 GCA_034780755.1 Lepetodrilus elevatus
GAGTAAGTAAAGAAAACAGGGCTGATATTTTGTTTTTTCTTAAGTGAAAATATTTTCACTTTAGAAATTATGTTGAAAATGTGGAGAATCCTCATTTTCATTTTGTGGAAAAATTTAGGAATTTGATTTAATAAAAAATAAAAAGTTTTTGGTATAATTTTTTTGTACGAAGAAAAAAAAAAAAAAAAAAGGAGTTCAAAAATGAGCGAGTATAAAAAAAATACAGAATATCAACATGAAAGAGTTAAGCTGTTAAGTGGTTTATTAGCTGATTATGGTAATGGGGATATGTTATCTATTAAAATTAGTATGTTAAATGATATGGCTGTAAGATCTGGTTATAAAAATCATCAGTATTTTAGTGTAAGAAAAAAGTATTCTAGGGGTTGATTTGGGGTTATAGATATATTTTCAGGTGAATTATTATCTTTTATGAAACTTAGTTTTCTGAGAGAGGTTCGTAGTGTAGAAGAGGTATCTGGTGATTCCCAGGAATCTTGTCTAAAGAAGTATATTTCAAAAAATAAAGCATTTAACGAATATTTGGTTATAGATTATTTCCAGATTAGAGATTATAAGGGGTGAGTATATGATGAAGAAAAATAAAAAAATACGTATTGTGGCTTTCTCTGGTAAGGCTGGATCAGGAAAATCTTTTTTAGCTAATGAGTTTTGTAATGAGTTTAAAAATTATGGATATAAAAATACAATTATTTCATTTTCTTATGGTATTAAAAAACCTGTTAACAAGTTAATGGCTGAGGAGTATGGTTTTATTCCTGAAAAAGAGATAGCAAGAAAAAATTATATTGCTTTTGGTTCTGTTGGTAGATCTGTTGATCCTGATATATGGGTTAATAAATCTGTTGAAAGAATAGCTAATTGGTTTGATTTTGTTGAAAGTGATAAAATGGTTGTTGTTATTGATGATCTTAGGTTTAATAATGAAATTGAGGTTTTAATTAAATATTGTAAGAAAAATAAAATAAAACTTAGTCTTATTAGAACTGATAGAGAAAGTTTAATACCTGCAATAAATGATATATCTGAAACTGATTTAGACGGGTATGGGAAATGAGATTATTACTTAGGAAGAAGAGATTATAATTTTGAAGCTGATTTTTCTAAAAATGTTGTTGAAAGATTAGTACAGGTTGATAATGGCTAGAAAAAGGACTGCCTATAGGAGCAGTACTTTTCATACTGCTAGAACAAGTATAAATTCTTCTCAGATTGAAAGGCTTAGAGCTACAAGACTTAAAAATGCCAGAAGTTATGCTGAAAGAAAATTTTTTGCTTCTAAATCTTTTGATAGATTGGTAAAGCGTCAGGCCAGAATGAATATAGTTAAAAAAAGTGAGTTAACGTTAAATAGAATTAAATCAGAGTTTAATGAATCTTCTGATATACAAAAATCATTAAATCTTATATTTGGTGTTAAAACTATGTATAAAAATGATGAGGTTGTTGAAACTAATAATTTTGGAAGTATGACAACTCTTAAAAAATTAAAAACAGCTTTAAAACAGGTTAAAAATGGTAGGTTTAGTGTTCTTAATAGAGTTAAGCATTTAACTGCTTATAGAGATATATCTGAATACCTTCCTAGTGGTATTGACGGTTCTGAGATTTTAATGGGTATGCAAAGAGATAGTTTTTACTTTAAAAATTATAATAAGATAATAAAATATAATAAGATAAGATCAGTTAAAGGTAAAAAAGCTGCAGACGTCTCTTCAGTTGGTAAATCTTTATATGAATCACATGTTTATAAATCTCAGGGTAAAGGTTCACTTATAGATGCTTTCTTAGTATTTACAGAAAAATAAAAAAAAAAAAAAAAAAAGAAAAGGATTCCTAATATGAAAAAAATGACTTGGCTTTATGCAGATTTTGAAACTACTGCTGTAAAACTTCCTAATGGTGTTAAAAATTATGATGAGTTCTATAGAACAGATCCTAAGGCTAAAAAGCCTGAAATATATTCATGAGCTATTACTAATTTAATTGGTGGGAGTACTCTTAATATGAGATCTGGTTTAAGCGATATGAAAAATAATAAAATAGTTGGGCAAAAAATTGTTACTGATCCTGTCGGTAATTCTTTTGATGCATATTATGGTATTAGTGGAAAAAGTTTTTTAAAGTTTATAGAAAATATTGATTGTGATGCTACAATATATTTTAATAATCTACAGGCTTTTGACGGGCATTTTATTGTTCCTTTATTAGATAAAGCTGGTTATGCATCTGTTAACAAAATAAATATTGATGAGTTAACTGATATATCTGAAATAACTGGTATTGCTCTAGTAGAAAGAATGAATAAAATTACAAAGCATATTTTATATAATAAAGATAATGATAAAGAATATAAAAGACTTAAATCTCTAGATAGTAAAAATAAAACAAAAAAAGCAAAAGATTGGCTGTTTAAGAAAATAAAAGCTAAATGGTCAAGAATGCTTCCTTTTGAATATTCAGTATCAGCTGATTCAGGTACTAATATTTTTACTATTAATATAGGTCTTGTTTCTAAAAAAAGAACTGGTAAATATTATAAAAATAGATCTGTTGTTATAAGAGATAGTTTACATATGTTTCAATCAAGTGTTAAAAAAATGGGAGAAACAATTGGTATTTATTATTCAACTCAAAAAAATGCAGAAGGTGTTACTGACTTTTATGTTAAAAAAGAATTGATAGGTGGTTATACAAGATCTGAAAAATATAAACTATTAAGTGAATTAGAAAATGACGGGAATGAATTAGAATATCTTTTATCAGACGTTATTATTTTGGCTATGTTCCATAAATTAATATCTACTTATTTTCCTAGAAAAGATTGAAAAAATACAATAGCCTCAACAAGTTATAAACTATGATATAAAGCTTTGGGTGAAAGTTTATTTGATGAGTATGTAAGGCTTGGTTTTATTACAACAAAAAAAGTTAGCAAGAAGTTTACAACTTATAAATATAAAAATAAAACTTATACAAGCTCAAAACTTTTTGCTATTATAAAAAAAGAGATTCTTCCTACAGACTGGTTAAATTCTCAATATGATAATAAAACAACTTTAAGTAATCATAATATTTTATATAATTATTATATTGCTGGGCGTGTAAAAGTTAATGAAAAATATAGAGGTCAATTTGTTGAGAACTTAACTTTTATAGATAGAAATTCTTCTTATCCTTCAGATATGAATTCTACAGCTGTATTTCCTATTGGTAAAGGTATTAAAGGTAAATCTAAAGATGAACGATATAATTTTTATTTTTATAAGCTTAGTGTTAACAAAAAAATTGTTAACAAAAAAGGTTTCCCGTTCTTAACTGATATAAATTCAACTAAAAGAGATTATGTAAAAATATTAAAACCAGGTAAAGTTTATAGATTAACCAGCATATCATATAAAAGATTTATAAAATATTATGCACCAAAAAATAAATCAGATTACAATTTAAAAGTTGAAATGTCTTTCATGAGTACTAAGGGTAAAAACTTATTTGGTACTTTTATAGATAAATGATACAAAATAAAAGTACAAGCTAAAAAAGACGGAAATGTTATTTTAGGTTTTATAGCTAAAATATTTCTTAATTCTTTATATGGAAAATTTGCTACCAGGCTTAGTAGAACTTCTTCTTATTGAAATGGTAAAGAGTGAGGTAAATATACTGAATCTGTTAAAGCTAAATATTATCTTCCTATTGCTATTGCTATAGTTGAACATGGTGCTATGGCTTTAGTTGACGGAGTTGATGATCACTATGAAGATTTTGTATACGCTGATACTGATTCACTTGGTTTACTTAATTTTGATAAAAATAAATATAATCATATTAATTTTCATAAAACAGATCTAGGTGCCTGAGATATAGAGCTTTATAAAGGATATGGTTTAGCAAGAAGGCCTAAACAATATATATTTTTTGGAGAGGATATTAAAGGAAATAAGATAAGAAAAATAGCTTATTCTGGTATAAATTTTGATAGGCATGAAACAGGTGTTTACAATGCTGCAAATACTACTGTTGATAGAAAAAACTTTCAAGATATTAAAATAAAAGATTATATATTGGGTAAAGAATTAAAACATCAGGTTGTTCCTTATAGAGTTTTAAATTCTGGAATCCTTATAAGTGAAAACGTTAAAAGAATAAAGCCTATATGAGAGTTTAAAAGAAATGATTTATTATCAGAACAAAAATTTTATTCAATAGAACATTTTACAAAAACACTAAATGAAATAAAGGAAAAATTTGGGAACAATATTTATTAAAAATCAATTATAATATTAGTGTAAAAAAAAAAAAAGGAGTTCAAAATGAACAAAAAAACAAAGATTACAGCTGGTGAAAGGTTTGAGAAAGAAATGTTTAATTTAAAGTTTAATATTATTTTATCTGTATTAAAATTAAAATCAATAAAAGTAAACAGTTATTTTAAAGTTGCTAGAATGAAATATAGAATAGCTTCAGGCACTACAGATAAGTTTTATAGAAAGGGGGGAGAATGTCTAAAATAAAAAAAATGCGTAAGCTTATAGAAGAACAAAATACTAAAATTGCTGAATTAGCTAAACAAATAGAAAATCCAGCTACTGAAGAAGATTACAAAGCTTTACAAGAAAAGATTAAAGAAAATGAAGATCTTATTAAAAAAGCAGAAAATAAAGTTAAAGAAACTGAAGAATCTATATTAGGTGGAACAGGCGTTATAAAAATATCTGACGCCAAAGCAAAAGAACTATCAACTAAATTAAAAAACTTATTAGGTTAGTTTTTTTTTTAAAACAAAAATGGTATAATTAATATATAAATAAACAAAGGAGCCCAAAACATGGCAAATAAAAAAACACCAGCTACAGAAGCTGAAAAAAAAGAAATGCAAAATTTTGCTGATACAAAAGAACCTAAAGACTTATCAGGTAATAAAATTGAATCAGTAGAACTTGATGCTAATAAAGTTGAAAAAGATCTTAAAGATGAGTTAGAAAAAAGAAATCTATTAGTAGAAAGAATTAATAGAGAGCTTGCTACAGTTAAAGCACAATTAGCCGAAAGAAAAGCTGCAGCTGATAAAGCTGAAATAAATGAGATAGAACAATTAGAAATAAAAGCTCAAGAAATTATTACACTGGCTAATGAAGTTAATACTTCTATAACTGAGTGTACTGATTCTGCAGAATTAGAAGCTGTATTAAAAGGTATTGATTCTAAATTACCTGGTATTGAGAGAGTTCTTAGAGAAACATTCTCTACTATAGAATCATTTGATGCTGTTGCAGTTGCAGATGATTTACCTGCTTCTGATATTATTGGTGGGATACCAATGAGAGTTGTTTCACAAGTTATACAAGATATTGTTATTACTTATCCTTTAATGGGTTTAGTTAACGTTGAAACTGTAAGAAATGGTATTAAAGATTTCTTCTATAAAGACGTTAAACAAACAGGTAATATTTCTGGTTTCTCAGACGTAACAATAGCAGACTTTAATCAAGGTAGACACCCTGTATTTAAAGAAACTGCAAAAGTTGATACTAATATTTCAGCTGGTTATGATATTCTTAATTCAGTTCTAAATGATATTACTGTAACACCAGGTCTATTTGTAGCGTTAGTAAATGATTTTGTTTACTCAATTGCAAGACCAATTGCTCTAGTAATGTATAAAAGATTCTTAGAATTCTTAGATCTTGAAGCAAACTATGATAGAGTTATTGAATTTGTTGGAGCTGATGCTAAAGCAAAAGCCAAAGAAGTTTATAATGAAGTTATATCATTAGGTACACCTTCAAGAACTAATTTAGGTAAAAAACCTGAAGGTTCACCAAAAATATTAGAGTTCAGTACTAAATCAAAAGATTTAGTTGCTATAATAAATTCTAAATATGCAGCTGATTATAATTATGATCTTGTTGCTTCTACATTCCAGTTAAAAGGTATTACTGTTAACTTTAAAGAAATTATAGTTATTGATTTTGAAACATTAGGTTCTACTGATTATATTGCCGCTTCAAAACTATTTGGTAAAGCTGGTAAACTTGAAGTTATATTAATGAATCCTAAAGTTTATTATGAATTGGTTCACTTTAGTGCTACTAAATCTGTTAACACTCCAAAACTTAAAACTGTTTATACTAGATATGACAGAATTGGTAATGGTAGAGTTAAAAATAAAGTTCTTATTGGATTTAAAACTAAGTAATTAAATAGCATAATGCTATTTTTTTTGTTGCAATTTGTTATAATTAGTATATGAAAAAAACAAACTCACTAGAAATTACAACTGAAGATCTTAACATGGTTGACATGATGAATGGAGAAGGATCAGTATCAAAAATTGGTAATGATCCTGTTATAAATAATAAAGGTAATGGACTTAAAGGAGCTCTATTAAAATATGGAATGGCAACAGCTAAATATAACGAACAACAATTTATTTTAGGTATAAGAAAACAATTATTAGAATATAGTGTTGAAAGATTTAATTATACAGGTCTTCCTGAAGGGCTTGATAAATATAGATTAGAAACAAAAATTACAGAACATGGATCTGTAGCTGTTATAAAAATTGATGAAACTTATTATGCTGTTAACTATAGTTTTACTAATTTTAATATATATAGAGAGCCTACTCAGATAAAAATAGTAGAACCTAAATCTGACGTGCTAAATGGTAGAAATTATGACATTATAAAAGATAATGTTGTTATTATAAGAAATAATACTTCATATGGTACTATCTTTTCAAAGGTATATAGATTTATAAATATTCTAGAAAAAATACTTTATCAATTAGAAAAAAATGTTACAAGATCAGCGCCTAAAGGTATTATAAATATGAAAGATAGAGAGTTAGTTGCAAACTCAGAACAGCATGATCAAACTATAAAAAATGGAATGGAAAATATTATAAATGGTGAAGATACATTCTATGTAATGAGAAATAAAAATCTAGCAGACAGGTCAATGGGTGACGGGAATGATGATAATATTTTTATACCTATTGAGTTAACAGATTTATCTGAATCATTAATAAGATCTTATAATTTTATATCTGAAAAGATTAAAGAAATAATTGGAGCTATGCCTAATGTTATGCAAGCTAAAAAAGAAAGAAATGTTTCTTCTGAAATTGATTCTCAAGATTCTTTATCTGTAGCTGCTAGACAACATGCTTATAATGTAAGAGTCATTGATATAGAAAAATTAAATAAAGTTCATGGGCTTAATATAGGAATAGAATTTCAGTCAGATGAAAGAGATTCAGAGGATGAAGATGAAGATGATGATAATGGAGGTGATGAGTAAATGAATATATTTAATAGGAACAGTAGAAATAGATCAGATTTAGACGGTACTGATATTAGAACAATTAAATTTAAACTTATTTATCCTGATTATCAAAGTTTTCAAACAGTGTTTACTAAATATGGATTGCCAGCTGATTCTGTAAGTGCAGAACAATTTAAATTTATACAGGTATTATCAGCTAATTTATATTTACTGCATTCAACACAATATAAAAATGACGTTACATTAGCATTAAGTGTTAAAAATAATTCCAGAAAGCTTAAAAAAGATAAACTTTTATTTGATTTAGCTCCTGATGAGTTATTAGGAATTTCTACAGAAAATGAACAAACATTATTTACAATTGATAGAACAAATGGTAATATAGTTTTAGATGATTATATAGATCACAAAGTTAAAACAACGTCAAAAACTAAAATTGCTACAATTGATAGATTAAAAGAAATTATTGAATTTAATAGTTTCAGTGATCCAGAAGTTAGATTTATAAATAGAATATTATTCGACATATTATCACCTATACAGCCTGATAGTCATAGTAGAATAGTTTAAGAAAAGGAGCCAAAAATGGTATTAATTAAATATTTAGATACTGATTCACTTCCTGAATTAGTAATAAAAAATAGAGAGAATCTAAGACTTATTTTAGGTACTACAGGACTTGATCAAGTATTACTTCTGTTACCAAAAATAAAAGAAAATGAAAAAAGATCAGGTGAAAATTCAGCTGCTGTTTTAAAATCAGAAACTGGGTTAAAAGACGTTATACAACAACTTAGCAATACTAGCCAAGACGTTGCAAAACAGCTTGCTCAAATTAATGATATTAAAAGCAGATTGTCTGTAGTAAAAACAGGTAATCATTATAGAGGTACTTATAGTGCTGCATCTGATATTGTGAATATTGCTAGTCCTATAGAAGGTGATTATGCACTTTATGGTTCTGGGCCATATACTGAAATGATATATTCTAATGGTTCTTGACTAGTAGTAAAAGGAGCTGGTGGAACTGCTGTTACTCATCCAGGAGTATCAGTTGCTACATTTGGTGGAGGATTGGCTGTTACAAGTCAAAAGGCACCTGTAACTGATAGTGAGTTAGAAGTTTTATCAAAACTAAAAGACCTTATTGATATAGTAAATGGTAATACAGCACCTGGAGTTAGTGGTATAAATCCAATATATGCTAATGCAACATTAGATAATGTTACAGTAAAAATTAAAAATTCTCTAGATGCTTTAGTTGGATTCTTAGGATTTGACGGTTCAACAGGAGATAAAACATTATTAACTGAGAAAAAAGTGCTTGATCTTATATCAGTGTTAGCTACAACAGTTGAAAGTTTAGAGAATAGAGACGTTATGAACTCAACAACTCACATAGTAGATTTTAAATCAATGGATGAAACAGGTCTTGGAACTGATACTGATAAAGTTCTTGCCACTTATAAATTAGTTCAAAAAGAAGCAACAGATACTTATAATGCTGCACTTCTTGCTGCTAATACTCATGCTGATACAAAAATAGTAAGTTCATTATCAAAAACATTAACACTTCACTTTGATGACGGTTCAACTGAAAATATAAAGGTGGGTTAGTATGGCTAAAATAGTTTATGGAAATAAAAATATTACTAAACACTTTATACCACATACAACTGGACCACATGCTGGTAAAAAAGTAGTTAAGATTACAATGGGTGGGAAGACAATTACTTTATTGGCTCTTAAAAATACATTCAAAGGAACATTCCTCACAGATGAAAGTAAAGCAAGATTTATGGCTATTACAGATACAGTTGCTGAAAAACAGTTTGAATATGAAGACGGTTTAACAATGATTTCAATGCCTAATGTAAAGACAATAGGTAAGTATGCTTTTGACGATGCACCACTAATATCACTATACATATCTAATGCAACTACAATAGGATATAATGCTTTCACTAGTTCAACAATAATATCACTAGACATATCTAATGCAACTACAATAGGTTATTCTGCTTTCACTAGTTCAACAATAATATCACTAGACCTATCTAATGCAACTACAATAGGTTATTCTGCTTTCAATAACTCACCATTAACATACTTATACATACCAAAAGCAACTTTAATTGGTGATAATTCATTTGATGAGTATGGTCCATTCATATCAATAGTAAATGCTGCAACTACAAAGGTCACACTACCAAAAGGTAATGATATAAATGGAGTAGCATTCAACTCAGTTAAATATAAAGACTATATGTTTGGGTCGGGAAACTGAGACAAGATAACATTCACATGGGTATAAGGAGATAATCATGAAAATATTTATAGAGTTTATAGAAGTATTAACTGGGCTTATTTTAGCAATAGGTTCTATACTTGGTTTCTTGAAATATAGAAAGAGAAAGAATAAAAAGAAAGGAAGTAAAAATGTGAAAAAAAATAGGAAAAACAATTAAAGTTATTACAGAGTTTTTAATACCTATAAATTGAAATAGTTTAATAAAAAATATTAAATTAATTTGAAAAAAATAGTCTATAATTAAGTAGCAGACAAGGGTGTACTGCAAGCAGGGTGGTCCTGGGTAAACATTCCAACTGGTAATTTTGTCTTTAAATTTTTTTTTTTTTTGGTATCTTCCAAAACTCAGCCTAATTTATTTTAGGCTTTTTCTATGAACTTTTTGATATAATTAGTATATGACAAAAGCAATATTAACAGATTTAAATACAGTATGAGGGGTTATAATTAATCCACAGAGTAGTAACTCTTATAGGCATATAATTAGCTTCAAAGATACAGCGACAAAAGACAAGTATTTAAGCAATGCTCTTTTTAGTGGTGCAGATTATAAACAAGAAATATTAAAACAGCCTAATATATCACTATCTTATATAAACTCTACTACAGCTGTGTTTAGAGTTAATCCTAGGGATTATAGTAATGAAACTATTGATAGTTTATTAAACAAAGATTTTGCTGTAATATTACATGAAAATGAATATAAATATTTTACATTATCAAGTAAAATTGTTGGTAGTATTATTGAATATAAAGCTGAGCTTGATATATTCTTTACTTATGATATTAAAGATATGTTTAATGATAAAGAAACAGCTATATCTAGAGCTATGAGTGATAGGTATGTAATAACTGATATTGACGTTAATGGCGTTAACAAAAAAGTTGTAAAAATGAAAATGAGAGGTAAAGCTGGTTCTAGACATAATGATGATCCAATGTTTTTATCTGAAGATTTTGATAATATTCCTTCTGAAGCTCTTTTACCAGTTGGCCATAAAGAACAAGTTGAATTTGATTTTACAAAATATATGGATAGTTCAATTGGTTCGGATACAGCTAAAAAAATATTAAATAGAAAAATAAATGCTATAACATTTGATAGAATATCTTTAACTGTTGATTCAAGCTATAAACCTCCTGCTGATATTACATATGAATACAATGTATCAAGTGGTTTAGTAATAGGTTGTAATGAAATGAGATGTACTGCTGAAGTAGAATCTCCAAAAGGAGAAAGATTTAATTCTTCTGTTTTAACTGTGATAGGAAGAAGTACAAAATTATGATGAGATCATGGTAATAAAAATACAAGTACATTTGATGACGTAAATATTTTTGTAGTTGGTAATGATAGTGATGATAGTCTTAAAGGTAAATGGACTGATAAAGATACTATGTCAGGTGGTGCCTCTGGTACTTTAGTTGTAAGATCTGGTATAACTTTATTAAGTAGTTCAGAAGATTTAACTTCTATTTCTAATGCAATAGATCATTCTTTTGCTCCTCTTCCTTTAAATATATTAGCTGATTGAGTTAGTAATGGAGCCGGTTGTTTTATATATAAAGATAAAAATGGAAAAATTGGTTTAAATATAGCAAGTAATGGTCATATTGATAATTCAGGACTTTGTTTAGTAAAATTTTCTAAATCAAAATTAGGAGCTCCTGCATGAACTGCTCTTCATGGTGATTTCAATAATCCAAATGAAAAAATAGATTATGGCTATATAGGTTTATTAACGTCTAGATTTAATGGAACTGAATATACAGCTGAAAAACTTAAGCCTTTTGATGAAAAATATGCTAATTTAACTGAAATACCTGGAAAGATTAATAGTAATTTCAATAAAGATAGTGATATAGTTAGCCATACATTTGAAGTAAAAAAATATTATTCTCCATATAGAAAATTTATTTTTAATTCATCTACTAATAATAAATTTGAATTAAGCCCACAATGATATATTAAAAATGAAAAATTAACATTTATGTGTAGTACAACATGAGATATAGGACAATGAGGTTGGATTGGATTGCCTAAATTTTATCAAAATATTTATAGTAATTCAGATTATAATACACCAGAATCTAATAAACATTTTGTTGATTTAACGTCTTATTCAATGCCATTTACTAGATCAGCTTTAAATGAATATTTATCTAGAAATAAAGCTTCTTTAAATCAAAATCTTATAAATATGAAAACAGGTATGGGTATTGGTTTAGGAACTGCAGCTGTTGGAGCTGGAATTGGTTTAGCTACTGGGAATCCTTTAGCTATTGTTGGATCACTTATAAGTGGTATTACTGGAGCTATATCTAGTTCAAACAATATTAAATCACAGGTTGCAATGCAAACTTCTTTATTACATTCACCAGGTCAATTAACAGGTAATGGTAGTACTTTAATTATGGATTTAGCAACTAAAAATATGCACCCAGGTATACAAGAATGAAAACTTCCTCCATTTTTAGAAAAATTAGTTGCAGAACATTTCTATATGTATGGATATAATTTTAATAGTAAATTGGAAAATATAAATGATTATATAGATACAAGATATTATTTTAATTATTTAGAAGTTCCTGAGACATTTGAAATAAATAAATTACAAGCTTCAGCTGATATTAAACAGCTTATAAATGATACATTGGCTAAAGGCGTTACTATTTGACATTGTAGAGACGGTGAATTTGCTAGTCCAACTGCTTTTAAAGGAATCAAAAATTATAGATATGAAAATATTGAAATGAATATACAAAAGTTAATAGATAAAGGAGAGTTAACATAAATGCCAGTTCTTAAATCAAAAATTAAAATGAAAGATATAATGCAAACTTTAGATAATGGATCTGAAGTTTTAGACTTTGTTAAATTAAAAAAACTAGGCTGAAAAATTAATTTATTATTAACTGAAAGAGGGGCTAAAGGTAAAACATTAAACTCTAAAGAGCTTATTAGAAAAGATTTTGAAAAGAACGGTGAAGAAAGTATTTGGATGTATAATACTATTTTAATGATTGAATCAGCTGAACAAAAATTTTTAAGTGATCTTAATAAACCATTTGTTAAAAGAAATATAAAAACAGATTTCTGAGATAGTGTTTCATTAAAAGGAACTGCAGCAAAATTAACATTAAAAGCTTATAAAAAAAGTACAAAGATTATAAAAGACTCTTCAGGAAATGAAAAACATATTACTGAAGAAACTCCATTTATACAGTTTTTATCATTAAGTCAAGCTGAAAGTTATAAAGGTTCAAGACCTCCTATACAAAATATAATATGAGATGAGTTTAATGTTAACTTTGATAGAGTTAGAAATCCATTAGTAAAATTTGATTCATTGCTTCATACAATGGAAGACGTTGTTTCTGGATCTCAACAAGATACTTCATTATTTATTTTTGGTAATAATAAATCACTAAATAATCCAATTATATTTAAGCTAGGTGCAACTCATATTGAAGGAGAAATATCAGAGGTTTATACTGATGAAGGTTTTCCTCTAATGTTAATAATAAGTCCAAAATTTGACGGCAAACAGATTAGTGATATAAATGAAAAGAATTCTGATAATTGAATTTATCAAGCTTCAAAAAAACTAGGAACATTAGGACATTCATATTTTAATGCATCTTTGGAAGATAGAATAAATAATATTATTAGATATACTGATAGTAAAGAAAAAGTTGGAACGCTAAAAGCTCTTTACAGTGTTTATCATAAAAAAGAATATTATAATGTATATAAGAAAATGGACGGACCAGGATTCCATGTAATAAAAGTTGATGAAGAACATAGCTTTAAATTTACAACGCTTATATTTAATAAAACTGATATTATAGAAAATGCTGTTTATAATAAAAGATTAAAAATTGATATGTATAAAGCTGTAGCTGATGACATTGTAAGTTTTGAAGACGTTGTTACAAGAATCTTGGTTATATCTTCTATAAAGAATTAGATCTGTTACAGATCTTTTTTTATCTAAAACTGGTTTATACCAGATAAATATAGAATATCCCCCATGGGGCTCTGTTCTTGGCCTTTTGGCTTAAATGGCTGTTTTCAGCCTATTTAAGACACATTTGACATATCTGGTGTTCAACACCAGATATAACCACAAGAGCCCCCAAGCACTACACCAAGCCAAG
>JAVCKZ010071301.1:0-13783 GCA_034780755.1 Lepetodrilus elevatus
CGGGTTTCCTCCTGCCCTAAACTGACAAGTCGTGATATTAGTGAAAGATTCTAGAAAGCGACTTTAAACCCCAATACTAAAAAAATAAAAAATAAAACAACAACAAAAACCATGACAATGCAGATCCTTGGTCCGTCAGTACCAGCCAGTGCTCGCAGGTTTTATACAACATTCAGCACTATGGATGTTGCAGGTTTTATCCTGCCTATCCTGAAAGTTTTACTTTCACATTTATTTATATGCATTTGCATTACCAGTGAATTCTCATTGGTATCGTCGTAGAGTAGAGGTGAACTATTCCTGCAGCGACATAACACACTAATTTGATCAGTTTAATCAGTCTTTGGTATACAATCAATATTTACATTTGAGTGTCCCAGAGTGTCCCACTAAAGTTGTCGATTATGGATTTGTATCCGTTCCACTACTACATCTGTATTGATATTCGCAACTGGGTGAAAGATTCCCGCAGCAACGTTAAACTCCATGTTCACTCACTCACCGTATTGATCAGCTGGGGGTGGGGTGTGGGGGTGGTGGTTTCTAATAGGTACAGAATACATGTGTGTCAAAGGTGAAATCACATCAACAACTATTTTGCTTTACATGTTTATTACAACCACTGTAAAGTATTCTGGTGATTGTGAGAAGCGTTGTTATACTATTATACTGTACTTTCATCGTTGACATGCACATGTATTCTGCACATATTCGAAACTCTTGAGCCGTTATTTTGCTTTTCACAAAATTGACAATCATTTTTTTTCTTTTCAGGAACGATTTGTTCAAGTCGTTGTTCGGGAAGACAATCAAGCCGGCGACACTTACCAATTCGTCTGTCGAGAGATGACTCCTGTAGACAGATTTAAAGTCTAAATAAATTATATAATGCCACATGAAATCCTGTCTTCAATCCAATGCAATTGGCGTCCTATCAGATAGACGTACTAATGATGACCATCACAAGTATGATACGAAGCTATAGGTGAAAAACAATAATTTGCTAATGTAAGTACAGTAGACCTCGCATGTAACGGACTCGTTGGGACCGGCTATTTCTGTCAGTTATATGCGAAGTCTGTTATACGCAATTAGCGTTGGACAGGACATGGGACTTCAGATTCAGTCCGTTATATGCGAGGTCCGGTTTATCCGAGGCCGGTATATCCGAGGTCTACTGAACCAACAATAAAAATTTCTTATCCTTGCCACTTTGTGGATACATTACTGAGTAGTTTTAATGTTCCTTGGACGGATGTTCACAATTCTCATCTTCTGGGTTGATCATGTGTTAAACTGGTAGTAATCCAGGCTCACACAATCGGAGCATGTACACAAAACTACGGAACATGCATACCATCTGTGTAATTGTCCTGAAAATGGCTCCAAATCACAATTCAATCGACTATCGGGTAACAAACGTTTGAGATAATTTTTTCTCAAGACTGGAATGAATTGGTGCATCATGTCGCAGCTGGAATATTTCACCCATACGTGTTGAATTCAATACTTTATTTTACATGCAAATAATTATCTTTGCCTTGTCTTGCGACTAACAACAAAACAACAATGTAATTCCAGGTTTTATTAATATTTCACGCTGAATTTTGTTAACATGTTATCATTTGATGATGTACTGTATACAAAAGACACAATGGGTCGTTTCTCTCTCTACAACCTCGTAATTAGTATCTTTGCAATGATTTTCTTTTTTTACAGACAGTTCAGTTCAAGGGTTTGTACAACAGGCACATGTATATTTTCAATCAGTTTCTGTGAATCATAAATAAATATATCTCGTCTATCTTCATGAATTGTCATACAAATCTTGTAATGTCGCCATAGATGTTGAGGTACAAAAAATAAAACTAGTTGTTTCTGGTAAACCGACAAACCCAAGATTTAGGGATATGTTACCTGAAATACAACTAATTTTATTTTTGGTCTTGCATACATAACAATATTTTCTTGAACATGGCTCAATCTTAATGAGGTATGAAAATGAATAATGAATGAATTTTCAACGTGCAAAGACGATGGAAGGTTTTATCACTTATTACATGATAAATCTTAATATTTTGACTACAATTTGGTAAAACAGAAGGAAATCCTACATGAAAATAGCAACAGTAACAGCACCAGACAGATCGCGTCTCCAGGAATCGTGAAATAACACCTGTATAAAACTAATATTGCTCATAAATATTGAGGGAACATGAAACAGAAATTTGTCGAAGAAACCTACAACATAAGTTTATCCCATTACATCACACATGTTGCACAATTCCCCATATTTAAAACTAAAATGTTCTTGTATGGTTAACAATTCCAGGGCTTTGATTGTAAGAAAACGGCAGCTTCTAGATTTGTCAAAATCTGAAATAACTGAATCTTGACAATCTTTAGTTTGGCTGTTAACATCTTTAACAAATTGAAATTATTATGTGTGCTAAATCTCTGTGGATTGACAGCTTAACAGCTCTAGGGCTTCTCAAATTGCCTCTTGCTAGAACAAGGTTAAATAACATATGTGAGCTCCACACTTTGCATAAAATATCTTAGGTCAATATAGATCAGCTTGACAAGCTAGTGAGTGATTATGGAGTTTAACGTTGCTTTGGAAATCTTTCACCCATTTGCGACAATGCTTAACAAACCAAATTTCACGTAATATAAAAATATTTAGCGCCCTAGTGACCTTGACCTTAACCAGTATTACTGGGATATTGTTACTATGACCTAGAAATGAAAAAACCATAAGGAGAGATTTGGAACTTCTCAAGGGTATGTGCAACAACACGCAACCATAGCAACTAGCATTTTTTTGAATTCACCAAAACAAATTCTTGGTCCAAATACATAAATTAATAGTTAATGTTCTAGCAACATTAGATGCAAATTGTATCACATGTGAAATCATGTCTTTACCATTATAATAATTATATATACATGTATTATATATATCTTGGAATATTTCCTTCTTGAGCACTAGCAGAACACGCACTGGATTTCGAATAAAATTAATAGTGAACTGTATTAATACTTGGGAAAACAATCAGAACACAGAAAATATCTTAAAGTTCTTTGACAAATGACATATTAAAAATACATTTGGCAAATATGTCAACCTATATCAAATGAAATCTCAAGTCCGTTTCCACTACTATCCAACGCCCAAGACCCAATATTAAACCTATATTATCACAAGACTATTTGTGAAGGAAGCTGCTAGCCAATCAAATCACTTCTTGTTTGTATGCTGTAGTACAAAACTGACAGCACTGGGGCCCATTGCTCGACACTCTCGTAGCTGGCCTCCCGCCACAATAGGAAGTGTTAACGTTACAATAGTTGTAGCCTACAAGAGCATTAAGCAACCAACCGCCCCCTGGTTATCTGGGTAGTGTTTCTCAATGCTCTTATATCCACTATGAGAGACCATAGAGTTGTTGTAAGTGCCTTGTTGCCATGAATAAGAGTGCTTATAATCTAGTGGTAGATTAGCTCGGTAGTCCTCTAGCCTTCCCTGCTGACCATGGGAGACTTTTGATATATGGATAGTCAGGGAAACCCAGGGGAATCTTGCTCTAGAATACGAGAGCTTTGAGAAAAGTTACCCAGGAAAGCCTGTCTGTAATATATTAATTTTTTTAAATGGCGTCTTCGACAAGGACGCAGACTTAGCTGCGTATTTCATTAGCTAGACTCGTAACTCCCTACTTTGTCATACAAAGTTTACGGAAGGTAAACGGCAGAAAGGCCCCACTAGATCTAGGTATTGTAGGAAAACAGCGGAAACGCGATCAAGATCATTCATTCTCTTTAAGACTGGGAAATGGAAGGAAGGCAAGTTACCTCCCTTGAACAAGGCAATATATGGCACACCAATGTCGGCATATAGGAGCAGGTACAATGATATTTGGAACATACACATAGTTTTCATAAAACATGTTGTATGCGCAGGATTATCATGCAACATTAAATGATTTTTTACATTGACAAATATATAACATACATATTCGCCACATGTTGTGATAGATAATGCACAAAAACTCTTTCTTGGTTAATGCCCAATCAAAAATTGCTGGCCTTTTTTGATTAAATATTAACACGTTTTGGGGATACAGAAGAGTTTGTAATCTCTAGACATCGTATGTTTGAATATGTGTATCTCAAAAATAAGACAATGGCATCGCAAATCGAAAACAATAAATACATTCTGGTAAATCGCGAAGAAAATATTTTTGCATTAAATCCTGTAACAATTATCAAAAAAATTCAACTTTGTTTTATACCTAACACAGATTTAATACGGGTGGACTAAAGAGCTCATCTGAAAAATATTTTGTGTAAAGTTCTTATTATGAACATTTATTACCCGTGTTGTGTTCGAAAAGTGCCAACCACGAAAGATACAAAATTCGGAATTGATGAAATGTATAAAAATATACTTTGCCTTTTAAATTTTAATCGATGATTAATTATTATTTTTTAGATTACTATAGTCTGCAGATCTGGACATAAATGCACATTCAGTTTACATTCCAGATACTCGTACATGTATATATTTATTTACCCATATACTATTTGCTCCAACAGAGGTTGCAAATAAAAACAAAATAAATACTAAAATTATTATAATAATTTCCGAAGGACATTAGACCACGAGATCAAAAACATTCTACTTACGAAGTTGCGAAACCTCCCATTTACGAAAGCAGCAGGCTTATAAATATATATTTATGCAAACTCGAGTGTAGTAGTCGTTTCAACTTTATTAATGAGATGATCAAACAAGTGAAGATGTTATTCCTTCTTTCACTTGCTTATTTTATTTGTAATAAATTATGCTTTTGGTGATCCAATTCGGTAATTTCACATTTGCTTGCTGTCCTAGGTCACACACGAGTAGCAGCTGGTTAACGCTGAAGTGTATTTTTCAACGTATTTCGTGATAGCTTATACATATAGACAGAATTTTTAATAATGACGCAAAGAATTGAAAGATTCTGAAATATATATATATCATGGCTAGGTACAAAATAACAAAAGGTAGTTTTTTGTTACTATTTACCAAGATGTGAAAAGTTGCATACCGTTTGTGTGTGGAAGCATGCCACTCTTATATGCTAATTAGTGCAGCAGGGAATGTGAAATCACTGAACAAAAAAACAAAATAATAATAACAAATGCATGTCGGAGATCGTTACCATGGCTACAATTCAAATTGTCCAATCACAACTCTACCCACTCTTGCTGACCTTCCTCGTATATTTGTTGCCTACGAAATAAATCCTATTGGTGTCTATAAATAGCCTCAAGACTTAGCCTTGACGGAAAACCAAAGTTCCCTGAACAATCGTAGCGCCAAGATAGTCGCGACTCTACGTTAGCATATACGAGTTACGACTGCCATAGTGCTTACCATCGGTCCATAGAACTGTACCCTGGAGTACATTATGAGAAAATTGTCAAATGCAATACACGTACGCTCTCTGGATGAAATGAACACATCTATCATGATGTCAACAGGAACTAAAACATGGATTCTCGAACAATGGAATGTGACAGGTCCATAGCACTTGAGCGGGGTCTATGCAGGCATTGTTCTCCAAGTCGTCTCCCTCGCCTCTCCCGACTCACGCTTAAAAAGGCAAAACTGTTTTCGTCCGCAAGGAAACATCTTCAGATGGCAGAAAACTCGGGGCGCACAACTTTCTCTGGAGAGAGGCAACCGGAGCAAACTATCACAAACACCTCCATCGGGGAAAGAGCTCGCTCCGAGATTTTTTAACTCCCGGAGGCAAAGTCGCTCAGAAAAGTCTTCCCTTTCGGAATATCACAACAGCAGTCAAAGTCACGTTCCCGGTCACATGACCCTGGGCTATGTGCTTATGCGCTTGCTCTCGATGCGCACACGCGACGACTTGCGCGTGGTGAATTTGGCCTCCCTGCACCGTTGGCACATAAAGTCATCAGGTATGTTCGTTTTGCGGATTTTCGCACACGACAGGTGAATCCACGTTTGGCACTCGTTGCATTCGATCATCGGCCGACCTGCGTACGGCTTCATACAGAAACAGGTGATGAGCTCGTCTTCGTCTGCAAGTAGAGGGGGAAATGTCAGAATAACAGGGAAATATCAGAATAACACGCAAATACAGAATATCCACAGGAGTTAAATCAGCAACATTATTTCTATCAAATTTCAGTGTTAATTTAAATTTAAATTATAATGTTTGATTGGAGTAAGCGAGTTATTGTTTGATGTCACAGTGGAAATCTTTTGCCAATACGCAACGATGAACTAATTAATTATTATGCAATATGAATGGCCCAATGGGTTAAAATATAAGGTAGCATGAATGTATCACCAGTTATTATTTGGTGATATAATGTATATAAAATGTATACAAGTTATTAATTTACATTGAAAGAATTAATTTACCTTGCTGAATTACGATGCCATGCTTTACAGATCTTAGTGGAACAGCCGTTACTACATCTGTTTATAATGAACTATTTTGCAACCAGGGTAGTTAACGGACATTTTATACAAACAATATTTACCTTGCTCTGATCCGTCTCGAGATCCATAGTGTTCTGGCTCGGAAAATGACATTGTGGAGTTGGCGGAATCTGCGGATTCCACTTCATGTTCGTAGCTCTCTGCAGTGCTTCCGCCACTGTCCATGGGACTGACATTGTCCGTGGACCGCAACTCCTATAAAGAAAACATTCTGTCAGAAATGGCGTCGAATTTCTAAACAGTCCCCGACAACAGTCAAATATCCAGTGAAGCATTTTGTGAATGCTGAGCATTCTCGAATACCTGCTACTTTTTGGAATGCATGTTGCCAGTTATTTGTATTTTTTTAAAAATGTTTTAATGTAATAAACATAGTTCAACAACAAGCCATCATGCACAGAGGATATAATTACAGAAGGCAGACCATATATATAATAACGGACAAACATAATTGTACCGGATACATGCATCAATATATTTCTAAGAGCTGTACTAACTACTTCCATTGTTCAGACTGTGACATTTATTGACCAATGTAAACACACATGTATACTAAGCCTGTGGAATGACCCCTGGGTCACTGTATAAAGACATGACCAATCAGCAAACAGGTATACAGTCACATGATTGCATGTGAACAGCTGGTTGGCAAACTGCCAAACCTTTTCACTGCTATCCTAAACTCACTAAGAGCTGATACTATTTAAAGAATTGTACAGTAAACACAATTTTCATGTTCTATGGCTTACTGTAATAAATATCAACACGGTCAGATTGCTTTTTATTTTAATGTGAATATCTGAACTTTGCATTATAGAAAGAGTGAGGGGAAACCCCATTTGTTATTTATTGATTTTTAGGAAAGGAAATGTCATAGGTGCTATATTTAGAAACGGGTCATCCTAACCAGCTAACACTGACCTTCACTTTGAAAGAATGTATCACATGTGATATTTCATCAGAGAATTTGCACTGTTACAGTTTTGTCTATTAACATGTGCAAGGAAATAAATATAAATCTTCATTCATGAAGGGGAAGGAAGCACAGTGGTATCTATAATGCTAGCCATACACTGCTGTGACTAACTGAGACAGGACTGGATTTTTAAGTTCTCAGGAACAGTCGCTGCGACGTCAATCGCAAGTAGTCAGGGTCGTACACCAAGCAGACCGATTCATACAACCTGTCCATGTTTTCTTTTTATTGTGCTATCACAGGACAAAATTCAGTACTACGATTGGTCAGATTGTGATTCGTTTTTTTAATTGAATGCGATCGGTGGAAACTATCCCAGTTTCAGTCGCAGCACCCCCGTACACCGCCGCTGCGATTCCCGTCGCACGACTGGAATCACAGCAGTGTACGGCTAGCATAAGTAACATATCTAACAGTCGTAGTTCCCAGTTTGAACCAACCACAGGGACTTCTGGCATTGTCAAATTTCAGACACTGTCACAGTACAGGGATTGAAATTAACATTAGCAGGGGCCATTTCTCCCAATGCTAAAGGTATTCTAAGGACTACAGTAGTAGACATTCATAACATTTGTCATTTCTATCACTATTCGGGCTAGTAGTAGTAAGTTTTAAAGTTAGTTTCCATCGCTGAATCATGATGGAAAGTACTGTCAATGATGGTAGCAGTAGGTTTTTGATTCATCAGTACCAGCTGGTGTTTGTCGTTGAGAGACACACTTCACAGTTTAGTTAGCAATGTAGCTGTTCATGCAGTATGCCAGTTACTTAATTCCAAAAATATAATTATTTTAATGATATATTACAGCGATAGAAACAACTTTAAAACTTACTAGCCCGAATATTGATACAGATAACAAATGTTATGAATTTCTACTAGTCCTTAGGATACCTTTAGCATTGCGAGAAATGGTCCGGGCTAGAGGACTAGTGTTAATTTCGATCCCTGTATAGGTTTGTCAAAGTGAAGTGCACGCAAAATAGTTGCCATAGTAATCACGGTAAACTTCACAAGTACATGAAATCTGGCACCTTTAATATTTGCTGTATATTTTGCTGTCTACTTTCAATCTTGCTGATAGATCATACAACTTTGTAGATGAAAGTATGATGCATGTAGACCTTTTGCCTCTTACTTTTGCTACTCTGCCACCTACTTCTGATTCTACTGAAACTACTGTGTACACAAAATAACTGTAATAGTTTGAAATTACAATTCTATGATGTGTGCAATACAATATCGATCAGAATAAACATGCACTCGGTACAAAATTTACCCAAAATTTAAAAAATATAATTTAAAAAAAATATCAAAATCCCATGTGACGAATTGTTCTGTGAGCCACTTAGGAAGCTGTATGGTGCATTTGTTATTGTTGACCCATTCAATGTCTGACCTAATTAGCTGTACAGTCCCTAATTAGTAATTACTGACCCCTGTGGCTGTACTTTGCATATATCTTAGAACCAGTTACACTAATTGTAAGCCCTATTGTTGTAATTTGATGACTGTCTATTAAATTTAAATAAAGATCTAATAATAAACGAATGACATTGTTAACCGTCTCCTTGCTGAATACAATCAAAGTGTTCTACATCTACACGTGATCGGGCAACTTAAGTCACCTTCAGCAGGGAGAGGGTTAAATATCAACAGTCGCCAGTGTTTACCAATTTCATGATGCATGTTTTGGTGTTTAGAAACCTTTTTTTTTCAATAAGCATGACCAGGGTTGCAACTTTAAAATGTACTCACTCGAATAATGATATAAATAACAACAAGAAAATCTACTATTAATTAAAATGAGTCAGGATTCTTCTATCATGTTGTTTTGTTTACACCTTGTGAAACTGCTCTTTCATAATATGATAGTTTACTGGTAAACCTGTCATGGTGAATAATATCTCAAGCTCTCAAAACATTTAAATGTTGCATTAATGTTGTTACATCATCAGGGCCCCGTTGATCAGAACTATTGTAGCGCTGCAACTGTTCTGAGCAACAGGCCCCTGGACTGAACAACAATATTTTTAATTGGCTCACAATAAAAATTGACACAACAAAATCAAATTAGTATCAATAACTTAATAAATAACACATTTCAAACTGACTGTAGAAGAAAAGTGGCTAAATTATTGTACTATGTTAATGTGTTGTTTTTTCCCCATTGCAACAACAACAAACAAACTCCAATTAACCCTCTCCCTGCTGAAGGCAACCATTCATGCCATAATGAGCAGTGCGTTTACCTAATCCAGCAGGGAAAGGGTTAAAACATGTGATATTTTTGCAAGTTACCAGAGTAACCCTCTCCATGCTGAAGGCAACCAGAGCAGCCCTATAGAGCAGTGGCTGTGCCAAATCCAGCAGGGAGAGGGTTAACATGCTGATTATACACACTAAATTTAAAGCATGCATCTTAATAAAATACACCACAGTTTGTTGTACATTGATTGAAATAGCACAGAGAGCTGCTATCCATATCACGAACAATCGTGACTTTGTACAGCCCATGTAAAGTGGCATCCCCATGGTATACAATTACATAGCTGTTGCTGTAGATACTCTTTTCATGAATGTGGATACACAACTCATTATGCTTTAGCTCTATGTGTGTGTAGTTGATAGCCGTTAAGCTCAATCATAATTCAAGATTGACTAGCAATCATAAGGTTTAAACTTTTTCAGGTAATAACATGGAAAGTTTGTGGTATGTAGGTAATGCGCCATATAAATTATCCATATTATTATTATAAATTAAAACTACTAACGATGATAACTGACATTACATGGAAAGAAACAGACTACTACTATTCGATAGTAATTACACAAATTTAAGATCAAGAAAGACATTGTACTTACGTCTTGCGATTCATACTGTGTATATGTCAACACCATTGCACAGAAGTCCATGAAATCTTCTTTTGTACGTTTCTTCTTGTGTGGAGAAATATTCTGCAAATTTAAAGTTTTCAAAATATAAATCATAGTAAATGAGAACTTATCGCAAGCAGGAACATGGTAGCTGTCAATCATGCTGTCACACTTGACGTATTTCAATAACTGTCCTAGCATTTTAATTCAAATTAATCTTTTAAATTATTATCACTTACTTTTTCTCTTTAAAGTTTTTTATTTTAAATGCATACAATCGCATCTATGTAATTCAATATACTCCAAAATGATCATCAATTCTTGAACAAAAATCAAAACTGAACAAGCAAAGGTGGAAATAAAATTGTCAACAGTCAGTAATTTGTAATAATATCTTCATCCTTGCAGATATATGTAGATATGATTAAAATTGAATAGAAAATGACACAAATAAAGCATGATGAAGCAGCACAGAAATCATCTAAAATTAAAATAGACCAAAGTATGACACTACAGTAAACCTGCATGAGAGAAGTGTTCATGACCTTGACCCTTGTGACCATAACATGCAAGTTCCTCTATTTAACCACTACACACGAAATATCGTCACAGCTCAGTTGAGACTGAGCCCACCCCTCCACTGTGTTTACACTACGTCACTCATCTCATTAAATATTCACACAGCTGTCCGCCATTTTGTTTGAGAGTGTTCTGCCGCTCTTAGACAGCAACAATTTGCCAGGCAGCTGACGAGTTTAGGGAGAGTGTCCCACATCTGACAGAGACGGATTTAGATAATTTAAGCATTCAGGTTGCTTGTTTGGTACAATGTACATGGAATCTTGTAATTGTTCTTTCATAAACAATGAAATGTTGAACGAGTGAATCGTCTAGGGTGCTCAAGAACTGACTGGATTTTTGAGCTTCAATGGGAAGATGATGGGCTCAGCAAGATAATGACTTGATCACTGACAGTATTAGTTAGGAAATTAATTAAAGTTGATGGACTATTTAACTATTACAAGTAAAGTCTGGTCATGACAACACACAGAATGTCGTGAATGGCGATTAGATAGATAGCTCTAAATTCATTATGATAACGGTAACTTAGAAACTTTCAGAAGATTAGAAACTGAACTGTCAGAAGACTTGCTGTCAAAACTCTAGTGATAGAATGGGCACTGATATCCAAAAGGTAATGTCAGTTTTAGTAGCCATCTAATACACATAACATTGTAACAAAGCTATGACTAATACATATATCTAGTGCCCAATATGCACCAAGGTAAACGGTGACAAAGATGACAGTAGAACATCACTGGCAAGCGGCAACAAAGATTTTTAACAACAAAACATCAGCTGATCACATATCTCAAAAAACGACACAACCAGTGAGTTGATATGCATGGTTAACTAAAATTACTAACAGAATGTTCAAACACCAAAATACGTAAACGGTAACGTAATTATTTATCTTTATATATAATAACCAACATTTAGGCCCAACGATAAACGCAAAACATTTCATTTGCGTCGGACGCGTTTCAATGCAGTCACCATTGAAGGTTTCGACCGAGTTGAGGGAGTGAGATATCCGCCATCTTGCTATTCAACAAAATACAACTACTTAATGTCCTGTTTTTAGCCTAACAAAGCAAAACTCACCTCAGAATTTGAGTGAAATGACTTCCGTTTGTTCCTTGGAGCTGAAAAACACAAAAGTCACGGGTTTTATACTTCAAATAAGAATACATGCAGTCCTCATTGTGTTCCTGCCAAACCTGACCCAACATCGACATGAACGAAAAGGACGGAGACAGACATCGCGGTTAGCCTTGTTCTCTCAAAACTATGAGTAGATCTGACAATCACAGTATTCTATTTAGTAACTCACAATCACTGTCTTTGAAAAATAATCAACAATACACTCAAAATGATCCAAATACGGAATCGTAATCTGGCGACTTCGGAGACAGTCAATCGGCGAAATTTTCGTCTGCCAAGTTTTACCAGCCCTCGATCTAACTGTAGTTTCCGCACTAAATTCCGATTCAAAACCAACTATTTCCACACAATATGATGTAGATACCTTTGAAAACCTCTTCTGTCATGTTGAAAGGGAAATCCAGCTTGTCAAAATCTTGAAAACAGTGGTAAATTCACCCACAGTCGATAACAACCCCTCGGCCAAAGCATCCAGTCAACTCAACGCTTCGATTCCGTTTCGTGCAGGGTCACGACCTTCCATATTTGCATATGGATAGTGACCTCAACCTTTCAAATTAACATATAAGCAAGGTCATTACGTCACTCTGGAATCTCAGCCGATCCCTACAGCAACCATGTTCAGCTTTTGAGAGCCGATACGAATTTTGAAGCGACCAGAGGTAGCACGTTGCGATCCATAATGATACAAAGACTTTGCTCGTTCCATAATTTTAAGACCGTTCAGCACCTATAACACTGAAATATGCCGTCGAATAGTTGCTCCCAAAGAGAGGTTAGAGGAATCCATCTTGGATATGTAATCGATCGTTTTGATGCATGCTGGGACTAGGGGGCGTGGCTTGTGACGCCAGTGATGGGCAGGTGCTAGGTTGTTAGGGTTTATGTATTTATATCTTCTTTCTCTCCACATCCTCTTGAGGCGGTTTGATATAAAAGTAAACAAAATGATGTCAAAGTAGTTGCCCACAGGAGTTCCGTGGACATTCAAGATCGAGAACGACAATGGTAATATTTCAGAAACTACCAACGTGTCCGATCTAACAGGGTCACTGTACAACAACAGAGTATCAACATGGCGCGCACGCAGGCTGCGGTGTCATGTGCTTTATATTTTCGAGGTCAAATTTGAGCGCTATTTTTGTAGCACAACCTAATGACGAAACACACCCACCGGCTTCATGAGCTTCCTATTTGGAAATGACCCACTGAAGATGTGAATATCACTAGCACTACTTGACTTTTGCAAGATTTGAACAACTGGTGTTGTCTGTTAGCATTTATCATTCTGTCATTCTCTGGGGATTAAAATGAACCTGCATTATATGATAACACATGCACTGGCCTATATATTTAGATTGAATTTGGGTATCAATAACGCGCTGTAATGATATTAAAATCCACATCTATGAAACAATTCTGTCAAATAAAACGTCGACGAATACAGATACCAAACACATGTGAGAAACAACATTTTATATACAGTATACCTCACATATAACGGCCTCGGATAAACCGGACACTCGCCTTTAACGTACTGAATCCGAAGTCCCGGTTCCGTCTAACGCTAATTATGGTATATGCATATAACTGACTTTCCATATTGAGGCCTTGCACGGAACAATCGTTTCATTGCCGACGCCATACTGGGTGGCAGACGACATGGCGTTTAACGTTG
>JAVCKZ010071312.1:0-13782 GCA_034780755.1 Lepetodrilus elevatus
ACACACACACACACACACACACACACACACACACACACACACACACACACACACACACACACACACACACGTTCTCTGTCTCTGATTATCAGAATTTCATTATGTTTAACACCGAAGGCCATCTAGAGCTCACCATCAAAGGCATAGCTGTACAATTTCAATCGGATCCATACATCACCCATGTTACATCATTATATTGTAATGTACGCATTGAATTTGGTTTAACCGTTACCAATGATAGTCATATGTAGCCGTTTCCTTATGTCACAACTTATTGGGGATAAACAACCTTACGTATGTAATATGACTTGAATAGAATCCCAGTAATCAAAGGATGATTCTATAAATCTCCACACAAGCTATTTTGAGCAGACTTGAAAGTAATTACAAGAATGGCGGAATTCTGTGATATTGTTACTTGTGTTTATTAGCACGGAATTCAGTTGGAGAATGTTGTCGAGAATTTCTTTCAGGGAGAATCAATGTGATTGAAATACATTTTAGACGAAAATCCGATTATTTTCTTTATCCATTATAACAGCTATATTGTATGAATTTAGTATCTTGTCGATGTAGCCTACACCATTATATATTTCCATTGCGCATACTGTGTAGTGTATAAATACTGTGTCTATTAATAATTGCATCATTCTGTAACTGTTATACTGTACAATAAGTAACCCAACCCGGAGTGTATTGATGTCGTAATTAATAGACGGATATAGATTAAAGCTTCCAAAAATACGATCACTGACACTAACATCTCCGATACTAGATTTCACAAGACGACTAAATATACTGAAACATAAATATATAGTATTATGATATATTTTCCCTTTAGGTTAAGTCGTACCTAATGCATATAATAATAAAGTATGATAACATGCGTAAATACTAGTAAGTATTGGAAATATGTGTTATTTTCACTACCGTAGGTTCATGATATTTATACCACTCTAGTTACATCATGTACTTTTTTACTTTGGACTGTGCAGATATTGTTAATTCATTCTATAATGGCACTATGTGCTCAGTGTAACACGTACATATGCAATACACAGCTGTTTGTTGAGCACAAGACCTGAGGAATCACAGGGTAATGGCATTAACAGTTTCACTCTCATAGCCGGGTATTGATTAGGGAAACGAGCCAACTTCGTCAGCCTGAATTTTGCATGAACATTCAACCGGTTGTGTGTGTTTATTTATGTAGAATCAATCCCATATGCAGAATCATGCAGGTAGTGTCATTGTTGCAGATCAAGCAGTGCCTAATACATTATTGACACTTGCTCTCACAAACACTAAGCTTGACTAAATAACATAACTGGTTTGCCAAATGCATTGAAGTTTGTTAAAGCCTTGGGGGATCGAGATATGCTGAAATTTGACCGTATGTGAAATAACTAAAAAGTGCAATCTGATTAAACTTTCGTCAAGGAGAAATTAATGTTTACCAGCTCCTTATCTATGAAGCGCTATACAATCAACGAATACACATCTCAACGCTTTCATTCCATGTCAGGGAATGCCCCCTACAAGGCCGACGATGAAAATGTCAAAATGGCATAATGCTTTCTGAAAGTTGAAGACGTTCGCATGCACGCTTTTTCATGGTGTGCAAATTTACATGTGTGTGTAAATAAATATGCACACGAATGTATACATGTCGTGCGAATCTACTTACAGACATAAGCACATTTACAACAAGAGTAAATTGGCATGTGGTCTGGAGGTCATGCAAGTATTTATTCACATGTGTAAATTTGCCCTGTACGTAAAACATGTCATGCGAACACATATATATAGTAACAAAAGACACGTGTTCTTTTTACAGTTTGGCAGGTTTGAAAGAATAAATTCATAGTTATATATAATAGTTTTGTTGACGAAATTTGAGCATACAATTCATCGCCTTTGTGTCTCTATAATGTTTTACTGCTCCACGGTAGAATAAATATGCTTGACACCCATCGCCAATGTGTACTTAAATGGAAAATAGTATACAGGTAGTCAATGCAGTTATCTTCAATTTGACATTCGGAATATTCAATACAACAATCTCCACTATAAATACGAGGTATGGAAGTTTATTTTGGTTGTCCGGAATGTTTGCATACTCAGTTTACCCACTCTGCCTAAGTGACATGCAAACGCATAGCACATAAGAGTTGTATGCGCCAATATATATACATTTACATATGTGCATCTATACACACCTGAGCAAGTGTTGTGCATGCGAACGGGACATAAGATGCCATGAACTAATAGAAATTTAGAAAACATGTATGTGCATAATAATTAACAATTACTAGAATATTCCGCAAACATGAAAACATCCGCATAGGATATATTTCTTAAAATTGAAGAATCTACAGCCACCATTACCTCTAAGATTAAACACATAATTTTATAATTAACTTCTACAATGACGTTCACTTAGAAGCTTGTCTGCTTCTCTTCTGTATTAAGTCAGCTTTGGCGCTTAACAGTTAACAGTATCCTCGGTTCAACTACACCAAGTTATGATGTATTATTATGTTGCTGTTTGTATTCCATACTATGACTTTCAAGACATCCCTCTGGTAGAGCAGTCCATACCGAATACTCATAGCAGGATCCCTACGCTGGCCGCTGTGCGCTGGAGAGGCTCACATTATCACGGACAGCCAATTCCCTCAACACCGCCAAGTGTTCGCTAACATTGAGATTGTTAGCAGCATATGCCGTGCTCCAATACGGGCGATGGGGACGTGTGTTGAAACAGAGGCACCGGAGAGAAGACACTCGGAGTCCGTGGCAGGGATGAGAGGAACGTGTGCTCGACGTGTTATCAGGAGTCGGACAAGCGCATTCAGTCTGTAGCAGCTTGGAGCATGGGCACACCACGTGAGGTAAACACTCAAGTTTTTTATCATGTTTATATACGGAATAATCCGGTTGCATGTCATGTGCTTATCATCTAGGGTTATCTCAACGTGGCGGAATCGCCAGGAATAGGAACAGACTTGGGGGTATATATCATTATGGAACCAAACAGCTAATATACACGCCAATTTGAAACATCTTCTGGAGTTGATTATAATACGCATATCATACCATAAATTGATATCGGCCCGATATGATTCCAAACTATAGATAGGTTAGTGCAGAGTACTAGTATCTCAATACATGTTAACCGATACATTTCTTTCCAAGTTAAGTCACTATCAGCTGTTTTCAGTTTGCAAAGCAAGTCATTTCCCATTACTTTCGTTATCAGTAAGTTAACAGAGGGACCTGACTAATATTGCGTGTCTACAAGGAATTGTGAGCAATCACCTGGTAGCAATGATGTCGGATGTACACTTCATTATAAAGTGATCCAAGGCCATCCTGTAACAATGATACACGACCATCGTACAGTGATACAAGATCATCATACAGTGATCCAAGACCATCATACAATGATACAAGACCACCATACAGTGATCCAAAACCATCATACAGTGATCCAAGACCATCATACAGTGATACAAATACATTGTACAATGATACAAGATCATCATACAGTGATACAAGACCATCATATAATGATACAAGAACACCATACCGTGATACAAGATCATCATACAGTGATCCAGGACCACCATACAATGATACAAGAACATCATACAATGATACAAGACCATCATACAGTGATCCAGGACCATCATACAATGATACAAGACCATCATACAGTGATACAATACCATCATACAGTGATACAAGAACATCGTACATTGATACAAGATACCACCATACAGTGATACAAGACCATCATACAATGATACAAGATCATCATACAATAATGCATGCAACCTATAAAGATACCATACAATCATGTAATGACATAATGTAATCAAACAGTGATACAAGACCATCATACAATGATACAATACAATCATGCAATGATACAATACAATCGTGCAATGATACAAGACCACGCAGTGTAGACATCCCACCACATCTGACACCTCGATTGAGTTGTCCATATCACATTGTAACAAAGAATGTACGATATTGTCGCAATACTATCTCAGTAAATTTACATCTACTAGTATGTACGTGAGAGTGTACGCCTACATGTTATATGAGAATCATGTCCGATGAGATTTGAGTCATGTCCGTCAGATCTTAATTGAAATTGGAGTTTCAACTATATATTAATGGTATCATTAATGTACTGTAATTCGAACGTCTGCCATCTACTATATACTGTGACATCAGTATACGAACAAATTGATATATTATACAAGGAACCATGAGCTCTAAAAGCTATGTATGTTGATACAAAACGCAAGCTGCTTTCGTGTAGCTGGAACCAGGGATATCCAGATCCTGACCGCAGTAAAATAATCCTTCTTTTACAAACGTCCATAATCAGATAACTGATCTAATAAACGTCTTACGTGATACCGTCAATCATTCTGTCGCGAAGAGTTAGATATTGCTAACACTAAAACTGTAACAAACCTCAAATAAAAACAAATAGCGATCGGAAATTAATGTTTTTATACAACACGAGTGAATTCAATACATGCAATATATCGCTTTACAATGTATGCAGCAATCCATAAATGATGCGTCCTCCCACTGGGATCCGTCTCCAATCATGACTGTGGCGGAGACGCGGACAGCTGGAAATTGAAACTGGAATAATGAACTTCAGAATTGCGGAAATGAGGGACACGTTAATGACTTTCAAGAGTGTAATTGTCCAATGTAGGTCATGTGCTGATGTCGGCGGAGTTCACATTTAGAGCTTCTTATGTAGGAAAGAACATTCTGCTAGCATTGATTTTGTACTCAGACATCTCATAAAGAGTTGGACTAGGTAAATAATCAGGATCTTGGCATTACAATCTGACATGGTTGACCTGTACCATCGGATATGACGGGTGATAACGCCGCCCTTTCTACAATGCTTCTATCATGTTCTATGCTTATTCTATAGCGAGTTCAAGACTTGCTGCTATATTTGGTTCTATTGTCGGACTTCTAGACAATACTTCTAGACAATAAATGATATTATCTACGTAGGCATTGGTCACGAAAACTAAAATGCAAACGACTAGCGTATTACCATGGGTTTTCAAAACAAGTATATTCGCATGCTGCAAGCATTCTTTAAACATTCTTTGTTTATAATAGTCTGGTGGAAGAATTCGAATTTAGGCTGAACCTTGTTTTGAGACATAACAGATGTGGTTTTTTTCTGGTTTTTTTTTCTGGTAGATTATATCCTACTGATGGTATAACAATCGGGTGCAGAACTTGCACCCCTGAGACACTTTTTTTATTCACGAATACCTATTGGAAAATCAATTTTAGGTCATACATTTTGTCAACTGGAACTTGAGATATGACTGAAATTTGATTGTTGAGGCGGCAATTTTGAATTTTGTGAATAAAACATTTTCCCCAAGGGTGCAATCTCTGCACCGGGTTGTTTTATCATCAGTAGGGTCTAATCTACCAGAATAATCAATAAAAGAGCTGTTGTGTCACAAAACAAGGTATTCTGATTTTTCACCAGATGATTGTGTTAAGAATCTGAAACAAAAAATGTTATGAAAAAATATACCGACCTTTTAAAGTATCTCTCTGGCATTAACAAAGAACGCATACCACTAACATAAAAACCCCATCTAAAGTGGCATTGGTTGGACATTGTGAACTTTGAAGCAATTTAAATTGGTTTACCAAACATGTAATGTTTTATAATTTACACAAATTGGTATATGGTAACAACGTGTTACGTTTCCAGATAATGTGTATACAGACCATTTCGCTACTGATTATAAACACTAGACTAGTATATTGCGCGAGCCATGAATAGTAGACAGCTACTGTGAAAAGGTAGTATCTAACTGTTCCTAAATACTCTTTTCCCAAAAGGTACCAAATAAAATATACGCATCCAATTGCAACTCCTAGCCTAAAACAAAAAGACCCGAATAATCCCAAAGGTTGACCTACATCAGAAAATATTGTTTAACTGCACACTGAAATTTGCTGCAAATCTCTACGTGAATTATACCCCGGGTAAGTTACGCGACGTTTAATTGTCCAATATAAAGACTATAGATCTTCTCCGGGAATACCAGACGGACAGCTCTGCGCAGTGTTGTCGATTATTTTCAACATGGATGCAATGATACCGAAGAGTTTCACACCACCGCCGATTACATTATACAACGGGATTGGCTTATTCTTGTTTCTTGGTGAAGCCTGCATTGCCTTTGACAGATGACGGAGCTTATGAATCTCGCCTCAGCGCAGAAACAGGAACTGTCACTCATGTCTAAAGTAGCAGGGACCCAGCTTCGTAATGGCCGCTTGCCCAGAACCTTTTAAGAAAATCGGTAAGCGGAATATTCAATGACTCGGTGATGTTTCCAGAGGTAGAGGTGACCGTATTTTATACCGGCTATTCGTAATGACTAATTGAAGACAGCTGTCAGATTTTGCGGGTGATGTGTCAAAGTTTTCGAGAGTCGCATGTAGCACCATTCTACGGTGTTTTAATTTGCATATCTAAAGATCACTTAGCCCACAGTATCCGCCATATGCCATATTAACTTGCAAACTGCTCTATCAGAATTGTACGTGGAAACTCCCGGAAGCAAGAAACTACTTCCTCGGAAATAGTCTTACAGCGAAGTTAAACAACCACGCTTCCTCCTTGTAGGAGGCACTGCATGCTCTCGTCACTACGCACCCCGCGGCAGTAGGTAAAGTAAATACAAGTGTGGTCCTACTAGCAGACAATCAATGCATCTGGATGGTACCGGTATCTGTAGATAATGTATCGGGGCCCGAGATTACGAAACTTTCTGAGCACAAAAACGTACTCAGACTATGACGTCACATGACGTTTTATGAACAAAATTCTGAGTCGAGTACGAAATCGTACTCAGAAAAAATTCGTAATCTCGGGGCCAGGTACCGGCATCTGTAGATAATGTTTCATACAGGGGTTCTAGAAAATATCCCACATGGATACAGAGTATATAAGTATGTTTGTACGTTGTCAGAGTTGCATCCGAATGTCTCCACCTGATCTTAGACTACTTTAATTATTAGTTATTTAATAAGATGAGCCTGACGTCAGAGAACAAGTATCCACAACATTCCCGTAGTATAGTTGTTAGTTGAATAACATGAATTGTTGATTAATGTCTATCATGTGTTATTACAAGCAACCACTTCCAAATTCTGGATGTAGCTGAAGCCGAAACTTCTCCTCAATCGAAATACAACTGACTGGAACTAGGTACAAACAACGCTGCGTGTGACACATACTCTTAACAACACAGCGGATATTACATGCGCGTGAATTCACTGTGTGGAGATATTGACGTGGTGCGGAGAGGTGACAGTTTTGATATCCGTCTGCTCGGTGACGTACATCACGATTCTAGTTAGCGCAGTCTTTGGTTCAGCTGATGCCGTCAAGGGATACTCGGACTAATGATGGCATAACACAGAACTCGATATCAAATAGTTATTCCGGAAACGTTCACACGTTACAGAGCCAGTAACGAAGCTAAGCTAAGCTAACCACTCATTTGTAAAAAGTGGCCTGACATCAACTAGGAGCTCGCACAGTGAAACAAATCTACCGAATACAATTTAAGAGACAATCAATTACATTAACAAATAAACTAACGCACTGTGTATATTCAGAGCCGACCCACGTGTGTCATGTTACATGACTTCACACTACTGTTAATCCCAATAACATATTTACGACCAGTTCTTTTGAGGTTCCTCTAAATTCATATTTCCTGTAATATTGATGTTCAATCTTTCTGACTTCCAATACTCCCGTACAGTTCCCGCGTCTCGACCCTTTAATGTCGCCTGATTGTCTTCAATCAATGTTTTCCTATTGAATTGAGAATGGAATATTACTACAACGACATTGATTCCGTTGGGTGATTGATCATGAGGATCTTACAAAACCTTAAAACTGACAGGCACTGTGATGGCAAGCCACGCAATACGATATTTTATTGACATTCTGCTGGCTGCGCCTGGTTGAATAGACCGCTTCCTGCCTGCGGTGATCGCCACTTCTCTGAACACGTCTTCAGTTCAGCGCGCTGCCAGATGATATCGTGTGCCCACTGCTACTAAAGTCGGCGATCGGCGTTCCATCTTGCGCAACTCGCGATTTGGGGTTTCGAACACCGTCTGTTATACGTCGTTACGTTGACTGATGTCCGCCCGGGGGACTCGCCTAGATGCATGGTAAGCTGCTATTACAATTCCCGTTTTAATTTCGATTTTCTGAAATCTTGTCGATCTGGATTACGTTTCTCCTGCCTCGTTTAAATACTGTAGTTACTTGGCCATCGATTGTTGAACACCTTCTGCAAGCCAGAGCGCAAACGGAGGGAACACAATACATCTAACTGAACTAGCGGAATTACGTAAATGCAAATATGACTAGTTAGTAAATTGCCTCGTTAGACCACGGCTCACTGGGATGGACACATACACTAGTTTCTGTAATCTGTCCTTGAATGTAACAGTATTAGCGGCGACGTAGTGTTATTGTATCCCACGTGTTTCAAGGATAAATACACATTCAATACACCGTTGTTGTACAACAAAACAATAACGGTATTATGCTTAGGAAATGAACTTACACGCGACTCAACAGTGAGCGGACAGGAGAAGCTGACCGGAAGTTGTGGGCACGGCCGTCGTCAGACCGTGTGGATAAATACATATGGGTTTATCTTGTCCGCTTTCATTACGCCTTAGATTCTCATTTCTGATATCTGATTATAGGTAGTATATATGATATGACAGGGCTATATGCTATAACACGGCTAGATGTCTGACTGGAGCGTGAGTGGTACCGCAACGTTCTTAGCTTCGAGAGGCTGTACCAACTCTACCAAGAAACATTTGCTTATCTTTTATATCCATTAGATTTCTTTTGGTAGAGTAGATTTAATCCTATAAATTTGAATTATCTTGATACGTTCGATGAGCAAGGCCACACGCTTGGCCTATACACTCATTTGTACTTTGATCAGAAATGATAGCGTTGTAGCTTAAATGTGATCTAACGAACCAGTGTACGTGTGTGAAGGAGATCCGAATTTGGAGTTGAATTGATAAATCTGAAAGATACAAGATGAAAGGTAGTTTACTCATCCGGAAGCCTAATGGTTTGAGTTATGACGGGTTTATCCCTCGGTGCCCGGCCGGGCAGGGTTGGTATAGATTGAACCCTCTTGTGAGACACGGACAGGACGACTGGTCCGCCGTTGAGAGGCCGATAACCTCGTTATCATGTAGCACATCGATCCGGCGCCCATAGAAGCAGGCGGGATAGGTGGCACCAAACAGGATCTCGCTGATTAATACTATCCTAACACTGTACATTTGATTAACTTGGACGTCTTTTTGGTAAGTGTTATTCTTATGGTTTCCTCTAAATGCGAAATTCGGTAAATAATTACATTGTCTTGACAACACAAACACTGGCGATCAATAGAGACCATAAAGTCCTAATAGATAAAGGTTTCACTGTACCGTCTTGCAATGATCGAATCGACGGTATAAATTCGCCAGTGACCCCACGTCGGCGTTTCAATGCTTTACGGACTACTGGTCATAGGATATGGTCGTGGACGGGGTCCATTAAGGGAAGTAGTGCTGTTCAACTGCAGTCAAGTAGTATGTGATTAATTCTAAGATGGGCTGTCACGTGTTATGTGTTATGTCAGACATGCTCGCATAAAATAGAAAGCATGGGTAGTGCTTCGATCATTCCAAATAATAGCTACGATGCCATATATTACACTTAACGTAGCGTATAATGGTATACGGATTACCTTGACGCTGCACTTTCATAAATCAACTTTCTTTTAGTTAACCTTAAGTAACACAATTCATTGAAGTAATTTTTAAGGCGCCCAGGGGTAACTGCCGTTGTGATTTAGTAGCATGCTAGTCACATATTGATTAAGCAATGCAAACTGAAAAGTAACCGTTCACACGAGACAGATAGGACATTTTAGGACGCGGAAGTGGTGATCCGCAGATTTCCCTCAATTTGCTCGCAGGTGTCGTTCTTCAGATAAATTGGCTCTCTATATTGGACGTGTTGTGCCGGGGGCTGGACGCGGACAGTGCGTGTAACACGGAGTGGCAGCTTATGAGGCCCAGGAGTAGTAGACGCGGGTACAGCCCATACATCAGCACAAAGGATCGCCGTACTTATCACCATGACAGAGATTTATTCAGCATTAACATGGGAATACAGGAGCATTATGGATCTTTATGTAAATTGACAATATCGCAATTTATATAGTCCCATGTCTGCACGCAGTCCTGGGGTATATCATTTGGACATCTACATGTCATTCAAACATATATACACTACACAGTTAAACCTTGGTCAATGTGGATTGTATGATGTGTACAATACCTGTCATATATTGTTAAGATGATAACTTTTGTACAATCTAAGATATTAGTCTAATAGTGTATACTATTACTTATGGACAATCTGTCAGATGTAAAAATACTGATATACCAAATCTGACAGGCATTGCTGAAATTCTATCCTTATAAATTTACCATCTCGGACATTCTTCATTATGCATTCATTGTGTGTTGTGTATTGATTGCCGAGTCAATGTCTGTCTGTCACGTGTGTTGCAGTTCTTCAGAGATGACAGCGAGGCTGGGCCCATCATGTTCAGGTACCTCAACAGGAAGGCGCTGGCGTCGTGTGAGATCATCCTGGGTGTCACGGGCATCGCAGCCAACCTCTCCATCTGCATGGCAATCTTAATAGATCGCAAACTACGTCAGTCATCGAAGCACTTCATTATCCTCAACGTCTGCCTCGTGTGTCTCATTCAAATAGCCATTCTCGGGACAGCCAATACCTTTAACTCCATCACAAAACACGAGGTCGGGGGGCCAAGCAGCTGCTTCACTATCGTAATGGAATCTATCGGTTTCTTCAGCGTCTCCGTGGTGTTGCTGCTGGTGTGCGCGGTATGTGTCAACGAGTACTTGGGACTTCTCCTGCCCCACACTACGGGGTCAAGGTTACGGCTGTGCGTTGCGGCGGAACTGACGTTATGCTGCTGGTTCGGGACGGGCATCATCATCATTCCTCTGGTGGTGTACGGCAAGAGCAACCCGAGTTCGTGCGACTTCCACTTAAAGGGGAACTTCCACACTCTCCTGGGCCTCATGCACTACCTGCCCCAGGCTGTCCTGCTCTTCTTTGTGGGCATCCTCCTCTTGTTGTGTTCCGGCATCAGACGTGGCCGCGAGTCCCTCACAACATCATCTAATGAGATCCCGATCGATATTCTGGCTGCATGTCTCGTGACAGTAACCTTTAACCTCCCGTTCTGTGTTTTCTATACAGCGTTCAACCACTGTTCTCCCCAGGCGGAGTCGTGCACGTCCATGTACATGTTCTGGATTGTTGCCTCCAGACTCAGTTTCTCCACGTTCGTCGTGCTTCCCTTTGTGTGGCTGCTGGACAGGCGGGTGAGACACAGTCTGTGTCGTATTGTGAGTCTGTGCTGCCCCAAGCCACGTGTCAACACCAGCAGAAGTAGCTACGTCAGTGTTAGCACCGACATCGACCTCAGAATCTGATGTACGCGGTGTGCGTACTTACCTGTAATACCATTCCATATTGAGACTATAAACAAAGCAATAACATCTTCATACACATCATTATCGTACATGTACATGCTTATGTATTTCATCGTTCATATGACTTTCACAAGTCCCGTATACCTCTATCATATCATGTCAATATTATATATTTTACATCTAACCTGCATAATGTGGTAGAACATGTCGCTAATTCGTTGCCCATGAAATAGCATGTAATTAATTTACATTGACAGTAATGATATTTCCTGTCATAATTATTCCTTACCTAATTACATGTATCTGCAAAGCAATCACATCACTCTCATACTTCTAGCATACTTATGTTTATAGTAGAGCAAATCAGTCACTATTGCCAAAATAGCTCTGCCAAAAGTAAATTTTCTTGGCATTGTCTCGGTTATTTCAATCTCTGAAATACACTCTCACAAATTTACTCATCAACTCATATTATGACATATACCCTATCTGACAGGGTACAAACCAGTATACATTATGGAACACTTAGATAAGGCAAGTTTAGCTATATTCATGATTTTCTATGAGACTAGTTCAGGGGGGAAATGGTACCTCAAGTGCTGTGAGAACAGTACAGCTGCAAGAAGAATGTTTTCATAACGTTGGCAATTACAAGCCGTCAACGTCAACTGCACCGTCGTACATGAAGTTTGAAATGGGTACCATGTCTCTTTAGCCAATCAGCGTCCCCTATTCCCGTGCCAGGCAATATTACTATCAACTATGCTCTTAGCGTTCTGTATTGCAAGCTATATTGACCAGAATACGTTCCTATTATATAAAGTGAGCACTGCTTCATCGATCACCGGTAGAATCATATAGTGTTGTACCATTACTTACCAAAGGAATCGTGTCCATATTGTTTACATGACCACATCATGCTGTACCATTCTCTGTGATAAAAGATGGATCAGTTCTGTTCGATCAATATTTGAACAAATACAATGGATATGTTTGTGCATGATTGTGACTTTTTTCAAATAAATCTGGCTGTATATTAGCCAAGTGGTTTATGCAATGTGTCTGGCTGTTTCTGTTTCAGGTGTAGATCAACACATTAATGACCCCAGGCACTATCCCGGCGGAAGTGCGGCTGTAACACTGCGCCATGGAAATAGCATCTCTTGGAAATGTTCTTTTATGCAAACTCAGGAAACCATTAGCATATAAGGGACTTATCAATAAGATATTGATAAACTAAAGATAAACCTTAATGGCTTGCAATCTAAAATATTGGAAATACAAATTGTACATTAGTAATGCCACATACCATTCATCCATTCATTGATTGCTTAATTACATCATATAACTAAATACATATGATAAAGAACGAATATGAAATGCATTTGCACAACAAAGATTATTGCTAGTTACATTAGTGCCACATATACGAGACTACTGTCGTGGAAAACTGGAACTGCCTACGTTCAGAATGTCATTCTGGAGTGCTGGTTGCGGAATTGTATTTCACTCTTCTGGGAGTAACCCTGTCCATCATGTCCAACAATGCTTTAGATCTGCTGACCTTTGATCTCAGAATAACATTGATGGTATTGTATGCCAGGAAAGCTTTAGTTATTCCGTTGATTATGAATAAGAATCCATGGTATTCGATCTGGTGGCGGTGGCGCTGAGATATCAGGTTGTCCAGTAGCATCGACATCGCATATTACCTCTCACGCCACCACCCTGTCTCTGCTCGATGTGTTCAGCAGATGCACGCAACATTTGGCAGACTCTTCAGGAGGCTGATCGGCTGTAGAGCCCTGTTGTCTGGGTGAAGTAATCTCCATTCTGTCATCGAAGACAACTGAAGCAATACGACGACTACCCTTTAATATTTGACAATGTCACGTCCCTGAGGTCCTCCAATAGAGACTGGCCAGGACAGCTACGCTACTCTAAGGTCTTACAGGACAGCTAGGCTACTCTAAGATCTGTACAGGACAGCTAGGCTACTTACTCTAAAGTCTGTACATGACAGCAAGGCTACTCTCACGACGCTCTTGTAGGCTACAACTAGTGTAACGTCAACGCTTTCTATTGTGGCGGGAGCCCAGTTACAACTATTGT
>JAVCKZ010071323.1:0-13782 GCA_034780755.1 Lepetodrilus elevatus
TATTTTGAGGGTGGGACTCGTCCCACCCTCAAAATATCTCGTGATACACTCGTCCCGTCCATTCAATAACTATAACTTAATTAGTTAAAAGTAAATAAATAATAACACATTGTTACAGGTTTTACTTCTATGCTTTTCTAAATACATTGTGTTAATTAATTTCCTTTTGCATATATCTGTAAATATTATTGTATCATGTTATTTGAAAATATTACGAAGCACCACTTTCCACATTTCCAGAATGCTTCTCGATGAATACCTCTCATGCTTCAACCTGCAAACCACTGCAACAACCGGTCCCTCTCAACCCCATTCCAGTTCCCCATGGACGAATATCACAACGACAGGGGTAGACAACTCTTCGTCTTCCAGTGTAGCAGCTCTGAACAGGAATATCTGCCAGCTGTTTTTGTGTTTGGACGGTGTGGGGAAGTTTGCGCTGGTTCTTGGACCGCGCTTCCAACCGCTGCTGATACTGGTGCTTTACCCTCTGCTGGAGAAACTGGGGCACGAGAACGCAATGATCTGCCACTCGGCTCATGCCGCCATCTTGGATGTGTGCCGGGCATGCGGATATGGGTAAGTTGAAAATCTTGAAAGCGAATAAAAAAAATAAAAAAATAATATTAAAATGGGTAGGTTGTCCTAAGAGGGACCGAAAGTTAACACAAGATCAAAATCCGGTGACATAAACTGGTCAGACATTTAAATATGCTACGTATTGACTGACATTATGATGCATACGTGGTTCATTGCAACAGTTGCAAGCCCCACTAGCAATCGCGCAATAATGTTCACAAAAGAAATTATTTAGAAAATTTTAAACAAATATTTTTTACTGTAAATATTTTCGAGTGGCGCATTCCATTTCAGAACGATCGCAGACTTGATTCACGAGAACACTGACTACTTGATGAACGCCATATCGCTACGGCTGCGCCACCTGGAGGCCAACCTGCAGAGCCCTCTGGTGTTGGTGGTCATTCTACAGTACAGTCGGGCGGACATCCTTCCACTGATAGACGACACAGTGCAGGAGGTAGCGATAGCACGCAGCACATGCATCTACAGGCTCGATGACTAATTCTGTTCAATGGCTTCATCTGGAGCCTGGTTGTAAAGACAGCACAATGCGATGTCTAGTCTAAAAAAATAGACCAATCTCAGCTTGTGTCTTTTTACACATTTCTGTCAATATAACAAAACAAACCTGGGTATCGTTTCTTGAAGTTGAAGCTCTCATATCTACTACGAGACCATTATGACTCTCGTAGTGATCTCTAATACACAGGGATCGTGCACTTACAAGAGTGCTATGGTCTCACAGTGGATATGAGAGCTTTGAGAAATGATACCCTGGTTGTGAAGAGAGCACAATGAAAATATTCGGGCCCAAAGATTACGAAACTTTTTGAGTATGGTTTTATGCTTACCGATAAGCTCAAATTTTATATGGGGATTTGTGACTAAAACTTTGCATGAAATTGTACTCGGAAAGTTTTCATAATCTCCGGGCCAGTACTCTTACTGGATGTACATTTATGTGGTATTATTTCGACAGATCCTGAGTTGTCTTGACGACCACTACAGCATCGAGGCCACACTCTTCATGAGGGTACTGCATGAACTGACCAAAGCTATTAATAGATGGTTTCCTGACAAAGAACAGGTAATAACGATTTATTGTTACTTCTACCGTATTCTGTGTGCACTATTTGACATATTTATCATAATAAATATAGAATGCAATTGTCATATTTACTATTGAACAAACTTAAAGGCATACAATCGCAGATTTTCATGAACATCTTTGACTATATTTGAACCATAAATACAAAATGTTAGTTAATAAATTCTAAATTACATTTATGACGTTGCCTTCCTCAGGTAGAAATTGATAATCAAACCCAAACTCCTTCAAGACGTGAAGACGGAACTCGTGAGGAGAAAAATGTCAAATCTGTTTCGGAGATATGCAAGTTCTTCGAGGAGTACCACCACCAGAAGTTGATTGCGGAAGGCGACATTTCCGAAGAGGATTACGAAGATGTGACTCCAGGAAATGTTGACGATGCTGATGCAATGGAAAGTTATGTCGATGAGGAAGCAGAACTCCCCAAACATGTAACAGCGATCAAGGAAGTAAGTAAAATCCGGAAAATAATAGATAATTATTATTTTTAAATGATAAAAAAAAATATTTTAACAAATATAAAAAGAAATACAGTTTAATTGCATACTCTCCAGAGTGTTGGGAGAGTCCGTCTGAATGTGCATTTAAAGGAAACATATTATTTAATTGTGAACTTGACCTTTGACCTTCAGATCCTGACCCGTACCAAGCACCTGCTGTCTTCCTCAAATCCTCGACTCAGACTTCTAGTTCTCGATATCATTAGTCAGGCCGTACAAGCTCTACACGACAGGAAAAGTATGTCCAGTATTTGTTTACAATATCCCTTTTCGCAGGTCACTTGAAACCCATTATTATGACATACATGAAGTATGACTAAGGCCACACCAATGAGCAATTAGTGCACTGCAAATGTAAGTGTCTCCAAATCTTTTATCATCGCATGTATAGATTTAAATACAAAAATGTAATTGGGGTTTAGAGTCGCTTTCTAGATTCTTTCACTAATCGCATATGGATGAAAGATTCCCACTGTTACATAAAAGGATAACTTCCTCGCATCCTAATTTCTGGAGTAACAGAAACTAAAAGTTTGTTTTCTTCTGAAACAGACGTACTTCTACCACTGATGCACCAGCTGTGGCAGCCATTTGCATTGCGATTCTCAGATGAGGAGAAACTAGTTACAATTAAGGTAAGTGTGTCTACTCTTTGTTAACTATAGTAATCTGATTAAATTAAGCATTCACTGCATAATAGTCCTTTCACTCAGAGCTATGATGTCATAGTAATTTATTAAATATGAGAGCTTTGAGAAACGATACCAAGGTCCAAGGGGTGGGTGGTAGCGCATCAATGTTTGTGAAAGTTACCTTTCTGATGCGATATTGATAAGATGCGCAATGCAGATATCGTCATTGGTCTGTCAGTACGAGCTGGTGAGTGCAGGTTTACTGCAACATTCAGCACTATGGATGTCGTGACGTATGTGAAAGAATCTTGAAAGCGACTCTAAACCCCAATTAAATTTTTTTTAAATTAAAACCAAGATCCATCTTCATTCTTTTCAGGCTATTCAGACTCTCCTTTGTATCTGTGAGGTGTCTGGAGACTTCTTAAGGAAGAGATTATTTAAAGACGTACTACCCAAACTCAACTCCTTCCTTCGAAACCAAGCACAAATTAGGTAGGTACAGATGTGCCTTATTAAATGTTTGTCGCAAATGGGTTAACGATTCCTGCAGCGACGTTAATCTCCATAATCCCTCGCTCATTCTTCTTGCCCGATAGTATCAACACTTTTCAGTACCTTTTCATGTTTAGGTTTGTTCATAAATCCCCATGTATAGAATTAAAATTTTTGTGATTTCTTTCCCCCCATATTCTCTGTGTCTGGAGCCTAACAAAGTAATTGAAAATTCATGCACGGCTGTGGTAGGGAAATGTAGGTTAAGAGTAATCTCCCTTTGTAACAGTTGTCTCAGTAATCTCCCCTTGTTTCAGTGCAGGGTCATCACAGGCCTACCTATTCACCGTCAACTACAAACTACAGCTGGCCTATCTTCACAACATTGGCGATATCTGCAGACTGGTAAGATAACATTCTCTGTCAGTTTGGATCTACAGTTGAAGCTTGTGAAATAAAATTAAATTTTTTAATAATAAATGTTTTGTAACATCTTCAACAAGGACTGCACAATAACTGGGTAGAATTTAACAAAGCTGTTTTCGTCACTATGAAACCAAAGCACTCGTATATGCCCGATCACCATGTATAAGAGCGCTATGGAAATCTAATTAAAATCAGGTCAGAGATTATAAAACTTTTCTTAGTACGATTCCATGCTCAGAATTTTGTTCATAAAACATCCTGTAAATTTTGAGCTTGAGCATGAAATCGTACTCAGGCCCCGAGATTACGAAACGTTTTTGAGTACGATTTCATACTCACTCAGAATTTTGTTCATAAAACGTCATGTGATGTCATAGTCTGAGTACGTTTTTGTGCTCAGGCTATGATGTCACATTACGTTTTATGAACAAAATTCCGAGTTGAGTATGAAATTGTACTCATTGTACATTTTTTGGACATGCTTCAAATCTGATTTTAATGAGAGGAAGTTATGGACTGTCGTAGTAGATAAGAGAGTTTTGTGAAACGATGTCCAGGATCCGACTAAGACACCCGACACAATGCTTGCAGGTAGAAGCTCAAGAACTGGATGTCGAGTCGGTTGCTTCAGGTTGTCTCCCCTACCTCAGCTGTCAACAACCACGGACTCTTCAAGAGGTGAGTGATGTCAATTTCTGTCCTCTGTGGAAAATTTAACGGATGCGCGGAAATCTGTGGATGTATTAGTCCGGGGGTTGATTTCTTTCAGGCACGGCAACAGACAATGATAGAGATTTCAGCAGTGAGTGAATATGGAGTTTAACGTCGCTGCAGGAATCTTTCACTCATTTGCCACGATGATTTCAGCAGAAAACAAGCCTGGGGTAGGGCCCCAAGCCATGTCCTGTGTAAATATATATTGACCCCTGGATGAATAAATCTGTGGATTTCCGCGGATCCAAAGAAAATTGCCATGCCTATTTATTTATCCTGGACATACACAGGCCTTGAGATTACAACTTGAATTCATACTCAAGATCAGATTCTATATGGACAAAATTTTAAGATGAAATTATACTCTCCAAAAGTTTAGTAATCACAGGGACACATTTATAACTGGGTTTCTTCTACCCAACCCGGCTAGGTTTGGTGTGTGCCACTTTGGCTTGCAAATAAAACAGTCTAGCCGCAGGAAATACGCAAGCGTCATACTCCAAACCTAGCCAGTTTATGCAAATCGAATAGCCCTCATGCAAGAATAATCAGTAAGGATACTGTCTATTTTCAGGCGTGTTCGAAGACATTTGAGCAACTGCTGTGCCTTGAACCGGACGCGTTATGGTTGAGGCTATGTGACCTTTACCTTCCTTCTGAATTTTCACCTCCTGGGTCAGAGTTCAAATCAGTAACGGTCAGTTAAAAATGTCAACCAACAATCTTCATAGACAATTATAAGCCAGTTTGGATTCACGCAGAATATGCATACACATGTCAACAGTGAAAGCTTATTATTGTATAGTATGAAGTTATTAGAATGCTTATCACAACCACCAGAATACTTAGTGGTTTTAACAAGAACTTATCACAAAATAGATGATAAAATATACATTATTATCACTACGGTGCCTCAGACATTTGTTCGAGTAATTTCACATGTACGTGTATTCTGTACGTAGTTGAAACTGAGCTGACTTATTATGAAAATCAAAGTATAATCAAAGAAGTATAAAGTTGCATAATCAAGAGTCTATCTTAGATCCAGACTATATCAAGTATCCAAATAATAATAATAATAACAATTAATTTTTAAATTATAATGGTAATAATAATAATGTTGATTTACTTGTTTTCAGATGCACAACACTGCTGGACAGAGCAACGAATACTCGGACAATGTGATCAAACTTCTACCTCTCATCTCTACAGAACCGTCATCATGACGTCCTATTTGTCTAGGACCAACCATTTGTGTAATAAATTTGAAAATAATTGGCTATTAGTTTTGTTTATGGTGGATCTACTCCACAATAAAGGAATAATTCTAACCCTTGAGGCCATAGCGAGTCGCGAATAACAAAGAAAATAATTTTGTACATATTTGAAATTTATTACATAGATTCATTTATCACATGCTGGTATTGCAAAAGTTACATTTGTACTTCTTAATCTTCATTCTTATGATAAATACTTACATATATAGTTATATACTGGATATATAATCCATATATATATATATACAATCAGTTTCGCGTCTAAATTCTCAAAGCTTTCATATCTACCATGTGGCAATAATGCTGTCATAATAACAATAATAATAATATGGACTTTTACTGCGCCAAACATAAAGGTACGATCATAGTGCTTACCAGTATATAAGTTAAAAGAGATAAGCGATCTCGTACACATGGCGGTTGGCTACTAATGAGAGCTCTGTGGTCTCGTAGTCGATAAGAAAGCTTTGAGAAGCAATACACAGGGCTCACATGGTATCAACAGTTTTGTTCACAATATCTACGCAATTCTTGTATAAATAATGTCATAAATTACATTTGATTGCACTGGATATGCCATCTTTGTTGACCAGTTTCTATGTACTGGTATGTGGAATGCATTTCTCTTCACTATGACACAATCCAATCAACCGGTCAATCATCCAATCAACCTGTCAGTCTTCCAGTTAGTGACAGTTCCTGTCAGCCAATCAGAGTACAGATATGCTTAAAAGATGGACGTGACTCAAAATCCCACGCTAGCAATGTCCAATAAACAGCTGAGTAAATGCAAGTAACAGCATTGTGCATTCAGGTATAAGTAATTGGCGAAACTATTTATGTGTGTGGCAGAAATGTCGTTGGGAACATCCTGAACCGACGCTGCCATCTTTGTTTGCATGCGTGAGATGTTGCAAAACTTGGGAGACATTTTCAAACGGGCTTGGCTTGGCGATAGATGAATTCCTTAAACAGTCAACTCATCAACACATGACTGACGATTCTGTGAAAATGTTACGTTTCTTTTATTTTGTTTCCATTTTTGCGTTGTTACGATCACGTCTTGACGAGGGTTTTGAGCTTCCTGTAGCGATTGTTGATGACCTGGAGTTGTTCTGGGAAGGGGATGTTATGTTGCTTGTAGTTCTTCTCTATCACAGCCACAACTGTTTCCAGAACAAACTGAGCGTTCTTCAACAGGAACTTGTGCTGCAAGTAAATAATCTTTAGTTTTAATAGATGGGTCTCGAATGTTAAGCGATAATTTCTTAAATACTGTTATGCTGTTATTTAATTTGAGCTACATTTACTGGAAACTACAAACACTAGATACTACAAACACTAATTGCCTGAAAAATACTATAATATTTCAAAGAGATTGTATTGGTTTGGGGATTTAAGAAATTTCTCTAGTGATCTTAGATATTAGACCCTGGACACTAACAAATGATATACAAGTAAGCAGTGTTCGAAATAGAGCCTGTCCGCACGCCACGACGGGTTATTTTCAACGAGGACTGGTAACGTTTTATCCTTGCACGCCCGCATGTCGTGTTACTTTTTCAAGATGTATATCATCGGTCACTGGCCAACATGTATTAGGACGGGTAACTTCTCACTTGCCAGTCCTCATGTCTGGCAGTGAAATTGCTGGAGTTTTATACACTGAAGTAAGGAAAAATAACTCTGAGACATACCTCAGTAACATGGTTTGGGGATTTGAGAGATTTCTCTAGATGGGCAATATGGGCGTTAAAAATGGCGGCTATGGCATCTGCGATGAAGTCTTCTAAGTCAACAGCATACAACTTCAGGAGGTCGTCCGAGAATTGAAGAATTCCTTTAGAGAACTGGGCAGTGTTCATTGTCAGCTGAATGAAGCAGTCGTCTGCAGAGAGAAATAATGAGAAACTCTCAATTTTAATAACGAGATCTCTGGCCCTGAGATTATGAAATACTTTTATATACAATTTCATACTCATTAATGAGAGATTCGGTGAATGCAATAAGATCTGACCGCGAGTATGATTTCATGCTCAAGCTCAAATTTTATATGAGAATTTGTGAAGAAAACGTTTTTGTTGAGCATGAAATCGTACAATGTTTTTTTTCGTAATCTTGGGGCCTGTGTAACAATATTTCTTCAACATCGGCATAGTAATCATAGTCTATAATTGCCTAGTTCAACTAGCGTCTAATATTTAACGGTCATCTCACCATAAACCAGCGACCGGATACTGTCCAATCCTAACTCAGAAAGGTCAGCAACAAACTTCTCACAGTCTTCTTTGTTCAAATGGTTCATCGGTCGCCATTTGTCATCCTATGCAAAAACACAAACTTCCACTATAAGGAGTTTATAAGTAGAAAACAACATACACGTCATAACTTTCCATTCTACACTTTATAAAAATAAAATTCTGTCATACTTTGGGGCTTAGTGCCACTTTCAACATACAGTAGACCTTGCATATACCGGCCTCGGACACTCGCATATAACGGACTGAATCTGAAGTCCCATTCCTGTCTAACGCTAATTGCGGCATAAGCGTATAACAGACTTTGCATATAACGGACAGAAATATTCGGTTCCAATGAGTCTGTTATATGCGAGGTCTACTGTATATTATTATAAATAATTTTACTAATGGATACTGGCATACTTTGACTCACCGCTGATCTGTACTTGACGCCCTCTATCAGCTGATCCCTGGACTCTTCAATGACGCGATGTAACGGACTATCCAGCATCCCCGCCAGAGAGAAGGCAAGGTCAAGACCGATGGAACACAACTGAAACACAGAAGAATAAATATTAGCACCTCAATATAAATGATTGTGAAAAAAAATGTGAAAGAAAAAACACAATGAGGGGTGATAACTCTTGCAGAAGTAGAATTTGCAATAGGGCTGCTAAATTCGTCCAAAAGCGGCTAGCCATTTCGATGATTGCAAGAGTATGTCACATGAGTGAGTGAGTGAGTGAATATGGAGTTTAACATCGCTGCTTGGATCTTTCACCCATTTGCGACGAGTATGTCACATGAAGCCGACTGGAAACAAAGCAACTCGGCAGACTTCCCTAAATCCGAAATGCACCAGATACCAGTGCATGGCAACTATAAATTTGCCAGTCAGCTTGCAAATAAAGCAATCTAGCTAGCGGAAGTACTGTACCTTAATTTTAAGAAATACTTCTTAGAACGTGAAAGAAAAGCACAATGAGGGGGGATAACTCTTGCAGAAATGGAATATTCAATAAATCGTAAATATTACAAGATGATGAAGAGACAAATAAAAGAATAAACTAAATAATAGTCATAAATTTAATTAATTACATTTTTTTTAAAGAAAAAAAAAGAATAAACTAAAAAAAAATATTTCAAAATGAAAACAAAGAATAAAGGAAAAAATAATAATTTCAAAATAGAATAAAATGAATATACAAACAATAAAGACAGACAGACAGACAGACAGGTCTTGTCACCTCCAGACAGTGGTCTTTGGCCATCTGGACACACTCGGTGATGGTGGTCAGACTAGACTTGCTCTCAAACACCTGGCGGCAGAACGTGGCCACAAACACGTCCAGCTCCTGCTTGGACCACACCACAAACGCTGAAGTGGACGAAGTACGTTGATAATTATAGAATAAATAAATGAATGAATGAGTGATTTACGTCGCAGCAGGATTAGCTCGTCCCATACACGACGTCTCATTGAGAGTAAAGTATTGTCTGCACTAGATTCATTGTTCGAAATTACCGCTGAAAATCTACTAGCCAGAATAATGATACAAATAACAAACGTTTACATAAAAACATGAATTTCTACTGGCCCTTTGGATACCTTGAGCATTAGGAGAAATGGCCGTGCCAGTGAGCCAGCAGTAATTTCGAACACTGACTAGATTGCATTAAATTACACACACAAAAGAAACTATAACAAGAAAACTATGCACAAAACTGGAAATATTAATTTCAAAACCATGTGAAAGAAATCAGTGAGTCAGTTGAGTTATTATTTTACGTCACAGTGAACACTGCAAGAGATAAAATAAACCAAAAACAAGAAGAAACTTTATATAATAATAGATATGTAAGTAAAAAATAATTTTAAAATAAATACATTTTGAATTGGGGTTTAGAGTCGTTTTCCACATTCTTTCACTCTTTCACTAATATCACGACATAACAAAGAAGATTAGCTCTGTAGAGCTATTTTTTCCAACAAATATAAACAATAAAAATGGATAACAAACATATTAAGATACAAATTCAAAATGATGTATAGGTCAATCATGACGCCTCTATCATCTCACCTGAGAAACAGCCATAGTGTTCAGGGAAAGCTTTCATGAATTCTCGCGCTGTTTCCGACAGACTGGAGAAGAAGACACCACACAGACATCGGATGTACAGGGCCGTCGCGCCTTCGAACTTCAGCTGCCGAATGTTGTACTTGATGATAGCTGTCCGATTTTTCAAGAACAGATCACATGCCTGGTAAAAAATAATAATTCAATGTCAGCTGCAATTTTACCTGAAACAATATACATATTAGCCAGAACATAATCTAGAGCATATTAACAAAACTAGTTTTCTCACCTGTGCCGACTTCCCCAGTCTGATGAGTTGAGTGACAGCCCGTCTGGCCGCCCGAGGTCCGCCTCTCAGCGACCTCTCGGGGGACACCTGCAGCTCACTCATCAATCCCTCAGTCAGCTGTTTGACCCGGTGTTCAATCCGCGCTCGGAACTCCTTGACATCCGGAGTTTTCGGACAGTCCTTCAGATGACTGTTGGCTGAAAGTCGCCAGCAAAAGTAAGAATTAAAATCATAGCACATACCGTACTGTAATCCTTATGTTCATCTCAACAGAAAAATATAAAAAATAAAAAATTGGAATGTTTCAATTATTTGTCTGTTTGTTTGAATTGGGAATTTAGAGCACATCCTATCAATATCGCGTCAGAAAGGTAACTTTCGCAAACATTGATGCCGGGCCCCTGGGGCAGGATATGAACCTGGAACATTTGGTTCCAAAGTCCAATGTTCTACCACTGCACTACCACACACACTTCGAAGTGCTACTACCCCTAGTAAAAGGATCAACGTGCACACATTTCACCTTCTCAATTTGCTGGGGAGTATACAAACCAAGCAACCATTTGAGGCGCTAGACTCAACAATGACTACTCCAAGGAAGAGGAATGTTGAGAAAATCTAAATAACAATGAATCTCAAGTGGACACACCTCTCTCTACTAAATCCACGGCCCCTTCGAAATCTCGCTGTGCAATCCGCATATCGAGATCCTCGGGTAGTTCCTGCAGCCAATCAGCATTCAGATAGTCAGCATCCATTGGATCAGTTTCCTCTTCTTCCTCCAATCCAAAAGCTGGAATAAATATTTCATTTGTATTTATGTTTAATTTTGTAATTTCCACTGTTAATACAGTCTTCCATATATCATGCTAAAGGCAGATAACTCTTGTTCAGGAAAACTGAAATCAGAAGTGGTCGAATATTTTTTTTGTATCCAGTTTCTAAAACTATATAATTGAAACACACCATAAATGCAAATTATTATCTTCACCCACCTAACTTGCTATGAAAGAAAAAGAATTCATTAGCAACTATCAATTTTTCGACAACTCACGATTACTATCTTCTGCTGCTGCTTCTGCAGCCTTCGCAGCATCTGCCTGCTGTTCAGCCAATCGGAGAGCAGCTTCCTTCTTCTGTATGTCCTTCGCTACCTTCTTCTTTTTCGCGTCCTCTAAGCTATCCAACCACTGTCTCTGTATGATAAAAAAATGCACCGTATTCAGGATTGTTTGAATTGAGGTTTCATGATTAGTTCTCTGGCCGCACACTAGCGATTTCCATCGCCAATGGAAAATCGCATGTGTACGGTGGACGGCAACTACAATTTTTAGTCTCGCCTACCGATTGCACAATATCTAGCATGTTTTTATATTTGGAGCACCGCACACTAAAAGTGTTTGAAATAGAATCCGACTGCACGTCTGCGACAGGTTATTTTCAGCGAGGACTGGTAAAGTTTTAGCCTTGCACGCCCCATGTCATGTTATTTTTTGTTTGTTTTTTAAGATGTATATAATCGATCACTGACCAACATGTATGAGGACGGGTAACTTCTCAGAATTACCAGCCCTCATGTCTGGCAGTGAAATTACTGGAGTTTTATACACTGACACTAGGCGATCGAAATCCGACGGAAATCGGCGACACAAATCGCTAATGAGCGGCCAGTATTAGGCATCTCGCTGTGCGAGAACACTGTACTTTCTGATCTTTCTACCGAGGTAGTGCAAGTAGAACAGAACAGAACAGACAGAATCATGACCAAAATAGCAGATTCTCTCTTCCCAAATTTATTCAATAATTCCACAGACATCTAGCCTTCAAATTGGTGATCAAATAAATCAATTACCACGCTATATTACAAACAGTCGTATCATCATCATATCAGAAAAGTACATTTCACGAACATTCATCATGGATTTGAACCTGGGGTTCCTTGGCACCGAAGGCCAACATTCTACCATTGTGCTACCACAACTGTTAGATTTACCTTAGCCTTGGTACTGTCAGCCTGGTAGATCCTAGTCTCCGGAAACATCAGCACCTTGAACGCGTTCTTCACCGGTCCTGCGTCTTTCACATTGACGACGGCCAGTTCGTCCAGTTCGTACAGTGATTGAAACCTGTATCTCACCGCGCCTCGCCTGTGAGGAATAATTATTCAAATAAACAGGGATCAAAATTAGCACTAGCCCAGGCCGTTTCTCCCAATGCGTAAAGGTATCCTAAGGGCTAGTCCTAAATTCTTAACATTTGCTATTTGTATCACTATTCGGGCTAGTAAGTTTTTAAGTTTCTATTGTTGTATATAGCAAATTTCAAAATGTCCCATTAAATTTTTTATTAATATTTAAAAACTTCTGCACAGATACCTGTACATGCACAGTGAGTGAGTGAGTGAGTGAATATGGAGTTTAACGTTGCTGCGGGAATCTTTCACCCATTTGCGATGAGTACATACACAGATACACAGTTTGGGAGCGGTACCGGCGCAAGCCGTACAGGCTTATGTACCAATCCCTTGTACTTTTTGTACAATAAATTTAAAATATGTTTAAATCATACACATAGGTACCCCAAAATACAAAATAAGGTTGTAAATGAAGGATTCAATAAATAAAACCAAGTAAGACAACAACAAAATATATTGGAAAAATAATTACTAATAACTCAGTGGTTTCAGCAGAAACGGAAGTAGGTGGCAGAGTAGCAAAAGTAAGAGAAAAAAGACCTGCATAAATCATACTTTCATCTATAAAGTAGTATCAGCAAGATTGAAAGTAGACGGCAAAATTAGGGAAATACTCCGAAATAGACGGACACTTTTGCCGGTTGCCGCCACCTATTGAAACCACTGCAGACACTGATACAGACACTCCAGGTGTCCATAGTTAGTGGGCAACAGTATCCAAACTTAATACCAGATGCATAAAATCAATGTCCAGATTGTAAAGTAAAAATGTCTTAGGTAAAGTGATTACTATTCAACAGAAACTATCTCAAACTATCTCAACAACATTAACAACAAAGATCCCTCATCTACCTCAGTCTAAGACGCAGCATCGCGCATTACCTGAGCTCCCGATTCTTTTGCCACATTCATCACTCGGTCCATCCTGAGGTAACTCTCACTGGCAGCTGGAGGTCCAATGAGGTACGCCTCGTCTGCCTGGAGATCAGACAAACACTGCAGTATTACCACCAAGTGCCCAATCATGCAGTTCAATATCTCCCAGTACTGGTGGTAGTAGTAGTCACTCTGTTTGGGGTTAACCATGACAACTGCTCTGGGTAATGATAAACATATATTATTCTTATATGACAGGGCTCTAGACTAACATTCTGAGTTACTTGCCCACAGAGCAAGTCAGGGCAAGTAGCAAAGGCACCAAAGGTGCAAAGTGTTAAAAAGTAGGTTGCCCGCAGTGCAATTTA
>JAVCKZ010071334.1:0-13782 GCA_034780755.1 Lepetodrilus elevatus
TCAACGTTAAACGCCATGTCGCCTGCCACCCGGCATGGCGTCGGCAATGAAACGATTGTTCCGTGCAAGGCCTCAATAGGCTAAAACATACATTTATTGAATCCCTTAGTTTTAATTGAAGCGGTTATATAGTAAACAATGCAACTACCAGTAATAATAATTACCTGGTATTGAACTATTGACTAATAGTAAACATTAAATGTTAAACATTGCTGTAAATGACTGCTTCTCATCTTAATGTTCATGTCACCCTTATCTATGTCACAGACCCTAGAATACATGAATGAATTATGTTTCACTGAAACACATTACATAAGGTGACTATTACAAATGATGTCAGACTTTTAGATTAAATCATCCATGATGAAGTCAAGTGTACAAAACGTGATTGTCGGAAACAGGTGACGGTAATGTAGTCAACAACAAAATGGCACCACATTTGATTTCCGATTTAGGAATTTAACTGGAATTATGAACAATGAGAGTATTTGAATGTACTATTAATAGTAATACATTCAGAATAAATTTTAATCTGACCATTAGTAAACATTTGACAATTTCTTATGATGACGAAAACTAGCTACTGCCAGGAGATAGCACACCTTTGTGTCCACAGTTGGGCCTTCTTTATAGCCGACTCTCTCTTTAAATTGTTTTATAAATGAAGGTTCGTCATTTTGCACAAACTGGATGCCACCTTTACCGCGTCCACGTCCTCGCCCAGCCATATTAAGAAAGAGTAGACACTTTAGAATGTAATCTCCACTTTTCGACAACAAACGTGCATGTTGTTGTCAAAGGGAGATAATCATAAACAAGCGTAATGGTTTTCAACTATGAAAACGTTTGCGCATAATTCTACCGTTAGTGACATTAGAGAGAATCTAGTCGACAAACCAATCCGAGGTTCTCCGACAGTTTCCGAATGTGGGCGGAGTCTTACCACAAACATGGCGGTGTGTGTTGCTGTCATTGCTAAAGAAAACTACCCCCTTTTTATCAAAACCGTGCCTGTAGAGAACGAATTGAAGTTTTATTACACTGTTCACACCTCTCTAGACGTGGTGGAAGAGAAAATCAGTTCAATCGGGAAGAATGCTAATGATTTGAGAGAGTTATATCTCGGTCTTCTTTATCCTACAGAAGATTACAAAGTGTATGGCTACGTGACAAACACCAAAGTAAAATTTGTCATCGTCGTGGAATCTTCAAATTTGACGCTCAGAGACAATGACATCAGGGCAATGTTCAGAAAACTCCATCATGCGTACGTCGATATGCTGTGCAATCCTTTCTATAATCCTGGAGAAAACATCACATCCAAAAACTTTGAAAATATAGTGGCATCAATGGTGCAACAAGACTGAAGATTCAGAAGTACCAAGAAGGTGCTTGTTTATTTTTATTTGTGTTTTTTTTATATTTTTATATTTGACAATTTAGAGAGGTTACCTGGTTACTGGGTAGATGTTATTTATTGAGATGTGGATGGACTGCATTGATGAAAATCGGGAGAGGATTTGAAGAAAGTGTGAATTGGTTAAAGGCATAATATCACAGTCGGACACAGATTAACTTGTCGTTTTGGACCGAATTAGAGTTAAACATGCAAAGTACATGCTCTTAGCATACACATAGTAGCTATTGTACCTCCAAATATCTTTTTACTGCTGTATGATAGATAAAATTCCATTTCAGTATACACTTCCTGGTATAACCAGTATAAAATACCTCCAATCTCACATTTCCTATGGTTTACTGACTAAGGGAGCTAATTCTACTCAGTGAACACGGTCTGGTAACTGTCAAGACCATAGATGCCAATATAGTATATACAAAATAAAATGTTGATAAGTAGTGAGATATGTGGAATAAGTAACTGGTTGTATAAAGTATGTGTGTAGTCAAAACAAATTCATTTATTTTCAGGTAAAACCGTGCTAGACCACTAGCTCGGTCAACCATCTGTGATATGCCTTTAAGGACTTATTTTCATCAAAACTATGGATGGGTAGTACTCATGGTACTTCATAACATGTATAATAGCTATCGCCCAGCTATTAATATGGCCAAATACCAGCTCTAAATCATCAGAACCATTTTATTGATATTAATTAAGTCAGACTAACAATGGGTAGAGCCAATTGGACGAATAATAAGAAATAGTTATAATCATTGTTACCATGGTAAGCTAACCCATTATTAGACCTGTAGAGTTGATTTATCTACCAAAAACCCAAATTTTTAATTTTGGAATCTATAGAATGATAGAATGAAAAATAAAATTGAAAAATAAAATTGATAAATATTTAGACAGGTTAGAAAATGTTATTGAACAAAACATGTACTATACATATATTTTTTCATTGTGGTTTGTTATGGAACATTGATGTTTACTGTCCTTATTTTCAGTTGGATGTTGGAAACAATGGAATTTCCAATACAAAAACTCTTCAAAGCATCTAACCAGTGCTTCTCCGAAGAATTTGGTACCACATCTTTCGAAGAGAAACTGAACACTGTGGCCTCACTTATGAATAACATAAGTTGTGAAGACCTCAACGTGAATCCTACATCGCTATCGGATGCCGATGCTCCGATAATATACATTCCTGTGTGTAAACACGATAACTTCAGCATGAGCATGTTTGCATTGAGTCCCCAAGGAAGAATTCCTCTGCATGATCATCCACAGATGTACGGTCTATTTAAAGTCATTTATGGGGCTCTTCATTTGAAAAGCTACAGCAGAATTGAAGCACATTCCAGCGACGAACAGAAAACTGTTTCAAATTCATGGGAGAGCACTTTGGAATCAGTTTCAGTACACCAAGATAAAATAGTCCGGGCGAACGACAATTGTTGTATTCTTACACCAGACAAGGGAAATTATCATGAACTTATTCCAGTTGAAGGAAGTGCAGTTTTCTTTGACATTTTGGCACCGCCGTACAATAGAAGCAAAGGTCGAGATTGTCAGTATTATGAATTTGCAAATTGTGTAGGGAGGGAAGAGGACGAGTCTATTCAATGGCTGAGGGGTGTTCCAGTGCCGTCATACTATAGATGTAACCGTTTGCAGTACACAGGCCCTCAGATATAATTGGGTTTAGGTGTCTTGGAAAATACCAGTAGTACTCTTAAGGAGAATTGTACATATGGAGATACATGTATATGTGCTGTACATTGCTCAGAAAAGTAAATTATCCTTGTGTGAAATTTACTGATGTTAATATCCTTTGTAAGTCCACCAAGATTTGTACAATGTTTGTAGGAATTGAATAGTCTTTGAAGTCCATATACAGGGGTAGAAATAAGTGTAAATTTCCAGAGGGCTAGGAGGGCAATCTATTCTGGAAACTAGAGTGCCCTCCTAAAACATCTGAGGGTATTTAATTTTAATGAAAAATCTAAATTGTAATTAAAACAGAAAAAGCTCAACCTTTTCAAGGTGATGTCAAAATGCTGCACAATAATCATACTGGAAAAATATTAGGAATACCTCAATTGAGGTGTGAACAAGTGTGATTATGTATATTTATTTTAAAAAACAAACAGAATAGGTGTTCAAACTATTAGAGGGTTCGAATAATTAAGAGTAATTATGGCATTGAAAATCAAGAGGGCCAAACGGAAATGAAGTTAGTGTGCCCAACAGTGGTTTTAAGTGCTGCGGGCAGGCGTTATTTCTACCCCCAATATATTATCATGCATAACACATTAATGTCCTAAAAAGTAACGAAATATGTAAATGTCTACATATGCCTAATATTGTTTTCAATTTTCATTTTCAGAAATTTATTATTGAATTATCATAAATTTTCTAGATAAATATAGAATTGTATTTGCATACAACACAGAAATAGAAAATGTGTATATTTTTTACGAAAATTATCATCTTGGTTACTGGCTTGTTTAGCTACAACATGTGTAAAATGTACCATCTGTTCATTGTACATAGTGGTGTGGTATTTCAATATTCATTGTTTCTGTATTTTATTTGAATTAAATTGTAGATCTGTGCTCATTACATTGTCGTGCATTTTTATTCAAGTATAATCACAATTAAAGTTAGCAAAAACACATGACAATTGGTAAATATTTTTATTTAATATTTTACAAAAAATATACAAACATGGAAAGCAAAACATATCACAGAAGTCTTTATATGTTTGTATCAACAATTTCATGAACATTATTAGAAAACATTTGAATAAAAATCAGTCACAACATAGAACATAAATCACTTGCATTCCTGAACAATCGGTACAACCATACTTTAATATGGTACAAGTCACAATTGAACTATTGTTTTTAGGCATAATGAATTCGTAAACCATGAAAATGGCAAAACGTACAGTTAATGTCTTGCTACCCAAACTGTCCGACTATTATACAGATAACATGATTATAAGCACATTTTTAAGAGTTTTCTAATAACATACATGTTTATAATGGATAACCTTTACACCAATGAAATATTTTTAATTTTAGAAAGATGTAATATTTACAAATTATGACTAAAATATACCGGTACTGGAATATTGTTTACATTAGGTGATCTCTCCATAGCATAACATTCCATTTATTTTGGAGTGTTATTTATAGGAAAATTTGCCTTTTATGCGAATACTGGTAAGAGGAACAATTTAGTGTAAAACTTATAATATGCAATCAACAGGGAATATTGACACTGTATAAAACAGGACACTTTCAAAATAGCAAACTTGATTTAAATTGAAAATGAGATGTCACAGTAAACAATGACACAAATTGACATCTATGTGACATGACATCAAACATGGAATACAATGGAATACCGGTAGGGTAAATCTTGGGACACATCGATGAACACTAAACAAATTACTGGATGGAATATCTGAACTTTCAAAACAACTACATGCATGTAATATCATCATCATTCTAAAAATAATTTATTTGAAATACACACAGTAATGTAATATAGGACGGAATGTCTTTGAATTCACACAACAAGGATATACTAGTAATAATAAATTAGTCCTCAATTCATAAAATCTGAACAATTCTGAATCACCTCAAGGAGTATATATATATACAACTCGTTTCAACTAGAACACACATTGGACAGAATACAACCTGAACATCACTGAATAACCTCAAAGAGTAAAACACCCATAGGACAATAACATCTGAACAACCTCCGTATATACAACTCATTTTCAAGCCGAACACTCATTGGATAGTGTAAACTCTGAACATCACTGAATAAGCTAAAAAATAGTAGAACACCCATTAGACCGTATTAAATCTGAACAATTCTGAATAACTTTGAAGAGGATAGTGTAAAATCTGAACATCGCCGAACAGCCTCAAGGAGTAACTCCCTTCAAATAGAACACCCACTGTACAGATGAGCTCCCCCCGGCAGATCGCGCGCACGTGACTGTAAGCTTTCCCATGATGGACGACTTTGATCCCGAGTCGTTCCCATCGAACGTCACGACGATTCGGTGGTCTTTCCGTGAGCGGATCGACTCGCCCTGTTTGGCCAGGTGGAAGAGCGGATTATCCACTTGGAACGAGAACGGAGTCGTACTTCCGAAGATGTTCCGGAACATGATTGGCGTGGACTGTCCGACTTTGATGATGAACGGACCCTGCGGTTTCGGTGGAATGCAAGTCCCGAACAGAGGGAAGCGGTATTCTCCACCCATGGGAGACGAGACCGTGATGATGGCCCGCTGTTCTCCTAGTTTTGATGGTTCGAACATGACCTCCACTGCGACCTCTGTACCTCCTGTTGACCCTGGGGCGGCAGCGACAGTTTTGTCAACATGGAAGTCAGAGTTGTCCACCTGAAAAGAGATACATTTTTATTTTGATTTTGATTGAATCAATATTGAAAACCAGTGGGAAATGAAACAAGTGGTTTTAATAGATCTATTTTATTGAAAATCATGAGATAAAAATTAAATAAAATCTTGAAAACAGGTGGAACATGCAGAAAACATAGCTTCTTGCCCAATATCTACTTGTGTAGATAGTATTGATTATGCTATGCTTACCTTGCAGATGTAGTCAGTCTTCTGTTTGGCAAAATTGAGGAACTTGGCAACATGCTGCTGATTCTGACCTAAGCAAGTTCTGAAATAGACAGCCTTCTCGGGTCCAGCTGGTGTGGCCTTGAGAACAAGGTCATACATGTAAAGGCCAAGGTCATTGCAACTGAACTCCAAGCGACCTTGAACCTCCCCTGCTTTCAGTGGTTGGTACTCAAAGTTGAAGCGACCCTGGAAAATGAAGAAGTATATGAACACACAGAATGGAATATCCGGCCAATGTCAAAAGGTGACAACCAATTAAATCACTATTCTATTAACTATTTTATTGCTGGACTAAATCAAGAACATGTAACTGGACTACCTTTCTAAATGCATATGAAATAGACTGCATCATATATTGATTGCATCACAACTTCATGGATGAGAATGGGAAATTGTTGTTAATATTTTAGGTGTAAGAGCCACAGACCAAGGACAGATTTATGCGATCAACCATGGAGCTTCAAAATCCACAGATCTGTGGACAATTCTCATCCCTGGAACTTTAGGGTCTCCTAGAAACATGGATGCCGGGTCCAAAGGTGGGTTTGGATTTGAACCCAGACCACTGGCTCATTGATGCCGGATCCCAGAGTGGGTTTGGGTCTGAAAACACTGGCTCCGATCTGACAAGATTCTGTACGTACCTCGGACTGAGCTGGGATCTGAAGCTGTGCTGGCATCAGAACCTCAGGGATGTTGCACTGGACATTGAAGTTGACCGGGTAGGCCAGAGGGTTCTCCATCGTCACAGTGTACGGGACACTCTGTCTGACCGGAGTGGACAGCTCGATGGACGTCAGGACTCCGGGCTTAGTGGCTCGGAACGTCAACTCGTAATACTGATACTCAGATGTCTGCTCATTGATAAACGTCACCTGGGGAAAAGATTGTTTAAAGATTTGATTGAAAATAAGGAATATGTTATCACACACCCAACCCCCCAAAAAAGAACACACAAAAAACAACATATTATTCACAGATTTGATTGAAAATAAGGAATGTGTTATCAGACATACTATAGCATAGAGATGACCATTTCCTGTACACACATACCTTGATCTGTGTACTGCCCTCCTTGTAAGCATAGAAAGTCAGCTTGTAGTCCTTCCTGGTGCCCGCGGGGACATCGATGTACTCCATCCCCTTCACCGTGGTGCCCGGGTCCAGGCGGTCTGCCCTCAGAGGGTCCGTCTTCACGCGGAATCTGATAAACCAAAGGAATGTGTAATATAACCCACCAAAAATAAAATAAAATGCGTAATCTGACAAAAATCAAGAAATGTAAAAGCTGAGAAAAACAAATTAATGTAGATTTGACAATCGAGGGATGTGGAATTTAACAAAAGTAAGGAAAATGGGATTTGACACCCAACCAAAAGAAACCACAGAAATAACATGGAATCAGACAGAACCCATGGAGCAGAATGTTGCACATCCTATCACAACTGGGCTGCGGTAAGCCGACAATACATACAATACAATACTTTTCTCTATATGTAATAGTTCGTTGAATGCGTTAGTACAAAACAATACGCGGTCCAAACCAGTAGTGAGAAGTAGTATTACACATTAACTACATTTGCTGGCTGAATGGCTCCCATAGCACTACATAGTATCATGTAGTGAGATGTATTGTCGGCTGAACGCACCTCAGCATATGCTATATGGACATTAATGCTGGGTTTCTGGGGCGGGTCCAAACTCTGGACTTTTTGCTCTGAGGTAAAATGTCCTACCTCTGAGGTCTCTTGAGCCAGTTGTGGACCTGTAGGCTCTCAGTGTATAGAGTCTTACACGGCACGTCTCTGTTAATACGACCGTTAGGCTTCGGAGGCTCCGCGGTGCCCGTCAGATTGTACAGCAGACCTGTGCCATCGGGGAGTGGGAAGAAAATGTTGCCCTGAAGCCAAAACAACACCAACATGAAGCATGAAGACCAAAATAAATCAATATAAATAATAATAAAAATAATAATTTAATTTCTTTTCAATATTAAAAAATTAAATAATAATAATAATAATAATAATGTGAGCATTTATACTGTGCCAAATTCATGCTTGAAAGTGTGAGCATAGTGCTACACTATTACTCCAATCGAGGATTTTTTCTAAATTGAATTAGTGCTTTACATCGCAGCCCATACCCGACTTGGATCAGTGTGCTCTCATTTTCCTTCTCAACTCCCTGGGAGAAACATAGGTTTTTTAAATTTCTCATTCTACATAAAATATCAAGAATGACACATACTAAACCTATTAGCCCAAATTATGAATCCAAAGAAAATAAAAATTTAATCTTTTTTAAATATGAACATTTTCCTCACCACATGCTTCTTGTTCTCGGAGGTCATGGTCAGTGGTTTGTAGGTCACCTCGTATGGCTTGGTCTGCTGCGGTTCCACGGAGAAGGTCACCTGTCCCGCCCAGTACTCTCCGTCGATGACGGGCTTGAGAACCCAGTGTTGGTTGGTGCGGTTGGCGATGGATATGCTCCTGACTTCCTTCTGCCGGACGTGGGTGGAGAAGTGCTGCACCTCCTTGCTAGGACCCACGCCTACGCACATTCCCGTCAAGGTCAAGGTCACTGGCTTGTGGGTGCCGCCTTCCAGGACGCAAAGTAATTTCTGAAAGGAAAGGGAGGTAACTGTTGAAGGGTGTCATTGAGAGAATATGTTGTGCTTTTTTTGTGTGTAAATTAAAGGCTGGCAGATATTTTGAGGGGAATTTATATTTGGCTTGAGGAATAATAATAATAATAATAATAATAATAATAATAATAATAATAATAATAATAATTGAATTTGTACAATGAATAATTTACAATAGCAATGCTCTGCGCATATGGTAACATTCTTCTTCCATCACATCTGCAAGTTCTATATTTGGAAATATTATTATTATTTTTTATTGTTGGGAATTAGAGTCGCTTTCAAGATTCTTATCGGCTTGTCAGTTTATGGAAGGATGAAACCCACAACATCCATAGCACTAAATGTTGCAGTAAACCTGCAAGCACCGGCTGGTACTGACAAATACTTTGTTGTTAAAATAACAGTGAGTTACCTCGTTCCTGATATCCTGATTGACCTCATCAGGATGGAATGAGACCTCAAAAGTGACCTCCGACCCAGAAGTGATGTAGCCCTCTGCTGGCGAGATTGAGAAGTTGGGTGCAAACTTCTTGTTGTCCCATCGGAATCTGTGAATGTGGTTGATTGCAAAATTAATAACAATTTATTTGATATGTGAAGAAATAGCTCTGTTTCTCACTTGTCAGTCGATTTATATTAAAACATGATTTACTAGTATATCTCAAAATTTGACTTTTCTCACAATAGCTAAGTATACCATATTGTTCAATAATAGATACAGAATCATCTATAAATGCCAGAAAAGTATATAAAACAAACCTCTAGTTTTTACTAGAATATTTAATTATAACTTTTTGGGCGTTTTCTTTTACTTTATTTTCCAGACAAACTTTTAGGACTTAACTTTATATACAGTAGTTACAATTAACATGTTGGAGCACATTCCTCATAATGATAATAATATATAGCAAGTCTAAGTAATTTTCCACTAGTCAGGGTACAATTTTAGCATTGGGCAACATAAAGGGGGACATGGGGTAACGTAAGCTTCATTAAGCTATAACAATTAGCTTATTAAAAAATCAATGAAAATCAGATTGAGTGATTGACTATAATGATTGAATAGTAAGATCAATTGATTGATCTTTAATTCTTTACGTCACTACGGGAATATCTTTTCCATACGTGACAATAGGGAGTAAGAGTAAGAGACAGCAAATCAACATGCATGTGATCCAATCCTCCCAAATCCAATGGGAAATTATTGAAAAAATATCTTGGGGGGTACTGAAGCTCACTTGGCGTTGGTGTCTCCGGTGTTGCTCATGACAAGTTTCCGCGTGCTCTGACTTCTCTGGACCACAGTTCCGAATGGGATGCCGTCAGTGTCTAGCGCCACCTCCATGCCCAGACACGAACCCTTGACCACGAACAGCGGCTGGTACAGTCCGGCGCACTCCAACATCACCTGCACACAGCACAGTGCAAGATGTAACAACCAAAGCTGTCATTTCAGATACTATAAAGTCAATAACCACAAATTACATCTCATCCTACCGGGTACCCATCCACAGCTGGGTGGACTGCAGGGGGCCTATTCTCGAAACGTTCTTATGAACAGTTCTTAATGATTCTTATAGTATGACTATGAACTGTTCTCACGCTAAGAAGTTCGTAAGAACGTATCATGAAGAGGCCCCCCTGGAATGTAAAAATGTGTTTTTTATTAAATTTAAATTTTTCTTTTTTTTTAAATTGGGGTTTGAGTCACTTTCTAAATTCTTTCACTAATATCACGACTTGGCAGTTTATTGCAGGAGGAAACACGCAACATCTGTATCACTGAATGTTGCAGTAAACTTGTGAGCAACTGCTAGTACTGACAGAACAAGGATGATATCTGCATTGCTTCTCTACGGACAGTGCATCCTATCAATATTGTGTCAGAAATGTAACTTTCGCGAACATTGATGTCGGGCTCCTGGGGCGCGATTTGACCTCAGGACAATTTTGCCTGTCATACACACCTCCTCCGTAAACTGCGGTATCCTGGACTTTGGCTTGAAACCGACTTCGACCTTGCACGTGCCACCTCTGGCGCTGAGTTTGATTGGTCGAGAGGGAGAGATGGTGAGAACATCGGGCTGCTGAAGTGCAGGAGTGATTGGGGTCAAGGCCAAGTTGAAGACGATTGGCGCAGGGCTGTTGTTGATGATTGGGATGAACTTCTTGATGACGTCACCAATGTACCGTGGACCGAGGTTCACGTTTTTGTGCTTAGGGTCAGCCACTTCAATCTGAAAAAATTAATTTGAAATTGTAATTTGACGGTAATTCAGAAAGACATGAAAACATACCATAATTACTCTAATAATTCAAAACCCTCTAAAAGTTTGAACACCTAAATTAATTGCTGAAAATAAAACATTTCCGACACTAAAATTACGAACATGACCAGACTGAGATTACGAACTATTTCTGAATATGATTTCATGTTCATAAAACGTCATATAAATTTTCAGCTTGAACAAAAGGTTTTGTAATCTCGGGGCCAGTAGGAGCATCTTATATCACATATTTAAGACTACACATGGCTACATGTATAAAGGTGCAAGCTAAATTTCCTTTGTCGTTCTTCACACCAGTACCTTCATATCAGCTCCCTGCCCTGTGAACTCCACACTCTGCTTGGACAGACCGTTGATTTCAAACACCACTTCATCGTGGTACTTGATAGCCTCCCTTGGGTAGAAATTAAAGTTGACATTTGCAGAATCAGATGGAGCAATTACGCAAGCTTCAAAGTTGTGATGTAGATGGTTTGTTGACTCATACAGACAGTCTACACTGAAAACAAATAAAAAACAAATGTTAATAAATAATAATAATAAAAATAATTCTGTATTTTGAAATTAAAGGCATACTCCTGATATACCGGTAGACAAAAATTAACATACATACCGGTAATATATTAAAGAATTAATTATTCTTCATTAGGGTATCTTGAAGGTCAAGTTAGTGGACTGACCTGATCTCCTTCTTGTCGTTGTTGGTCAGCTTGAGCATGATGGTGTGGTCCATCATCCCTGCGCGGTGCACGAAGCAGTTGCCGAAGTTGTAGCTGTGGAAAGAGAAGTGGAGGCCGGGGGTCACGCCGACCCCCACAATGCTGATGTTGTAGGATGGACCGTGAGAGATCTGGAAACAAAAAGTTAAATTTTAAAAACTGGTCAGTGTTTATAAAATCAGACATAAAAAAGTAATCATAAAATAATTCTTTCAATATTAGGCAATGTTAACAACAAAAAACACTTATTATAACACAAGTGTTTGTAAAATCTCAGGTTTAAACTTCTCCCTACTGGATTAGGAACTGCCACACCTCTATAGTGCATCTCCCAGAATACTATATCACTAGGCAATTGTTTATAAAATCACACATAATTACCGAAAATATGTAAAAAAAAAAATCCGTAAATATTTCACTAACAATTGTAATAAAATCTCACATAAAAGAACCAATAACATTCAAATATAAAATATTTGATAACAGAAGACTGGCAAAGCCATAAATCTTTCGACATCATTATAAATCTTTTAAAATTGAATTAGGTTTAGAACCACTCACATCACTTTCACTCAAATCACTGATAGTGTCAGTGAAAATTTGAATTTGATGAGATTTTTTAACAGAAATATTTGTGTACGTACCTTGAGCGTGAGCTCACAGCCGCGGAGGGACATACGACTCGGAGGACAGAACGTGAGGATACACTTCTGTTTCTCACCGTGGAAGATGCCGCCAGACATGGGCGTCATGGTAACCACATCCTTCTTGGTTGACCTCTCATTCAGCTCCCACTGATAGTCAAAGTTGAACTTCCCAGAGTTGATCAAGAAAAGGTTTCGGATGGCATGCTCATTGATTTCAATCTGAAAATAACACACTTATTAACAGAACTGCTCAAAGAATTGGTTTAATCTTTATCCCAAATGTATGACAAATCTTTTTAACAAAAATAAAATATGTTATTTATTTTATTATTATTATTATTTATTTACTTCTTTTTTTTTGTATGACAATTTTAGCGATTTGATTGGTTGGCCGTAATTAAAAGTTTGAACCTATTAGGTCACTGTGATGTCATGGCGGCGGCCCTTGACTCGTACGTTAAAAAGACATTCAGCATGAACATTACTTTCTTAAAAATATTTAGATCTACTACGATTCGGGATAAACTCATTACCGGCATGATTTCCGGGACATAAGGAATGGTTGTTGTTTTTTATTGCACTCATTTATTCCCAATTTGAGAGGATTGGCATAAATTATTATGGCCTTGAAGCTATCTCCAAATTAAATTATTTTCTAAAATCCTTTTCGGCGTCCTCACCTCGCCAAACTTGATCTCATTGAGTCCTTTAGTGGACAATTCCACGATGTTTCCAGTGGAATCCTCGCACACCAACGTAGAACTCATAGAGAATCCTTCAGCCTTCACGTTCAGCATGATGGGGTCGACCTTCTTCTTGATGTAACAGACGAGATTGAAGTTGACCTCCTTGTCAGAGGTCGGAGAGAACACCAAGCTGATGGGTATCCTGAGCAACACAGAATAAAGGAGATTTTAATTTACTATGGAATCAGGGGATTCCCCTTGTCACAGCTCTTGGAACAAGAGAATAATGCAATAAGTAAACGAATGCTAAGTAAACGAAAAGAAAATGTACTTTAATTATTTTAGTGTTGTGTTAATGAAATGATGCTTTACGTCGCCACCAAATATTTCACCGATAGGTGACAAACAATTATTTTAGTGTCAACATTCCTGTGAGTGTGTAGCTTACTTTGACTGAGGTGGGATGCTGCCAGTCATGGGCTGGACACGGATGTGGGCGGAGTATCCCTCTGAGTGACAGGAGTCCTCCACGAATGAGAATTGGAAAGGCATGTCTTCGTTGTTCATCAAGTAGACCACCTCCTCAGCTTCTCGCCCTGCAAGACGACATTAAAAAACACATCAAGAACTACCGTATACCGGGAAATCTTCGAGGTGCGGCATTTTCGTGGTTGAAGACATAAAGAGGTTTCGAGGGTATTTTGTT